>JACSZP010020692.1:0-18512 GCA_016161895.1 Pinna nobilis
CACAAAGTCTGTATCAATTCTACTTACTACATATATTTCTGTTTCATGCTAGACCAGACGAACCATTTTTGTATAGTATAATTAGAGGAGGACAGATTCGCTTGCCATTCTAATTGTGACGGTTCTGCAAGAATATTATCTCAAATAAGCAGCCTCCATTAGATAGACTCCAACCAGTTCTGATTAAAATTGAGATACTTTTTTTAAAAAAAATACGATTTGAACGCAATGATATGTCCACTTGGCAAACAAGGCCTCTAAAGGCTTTCTATAAAAAACTAAAAATTATGTAACAAGAAACAACTACCCAAACAGATCAACCGTTATAACAATGATGAAACGCATTGACGGGAAACTCACAGACAGCATAAGAAGTAACTTGTCCATAGTATGTTGATTCCCAAAGCCTTAAAGGAAGTGCATCCTACTCATACTAGCATTTTGTCTGGGCATGATATATTTTAATATTTTAAATTTGATCGGTTTGTCTTTCTGTTTGTTTAAATACAAAAAATTATATATACATGTATATAAAGCTGTGCTCGTTTTTACCTACATTTAGACGATATATAAATATATATAATTAAAAGAGAAATGTTTGAAAATATCACATTTTCTCTTGGTTTTATTCCGAAAGCGCTTTCGCCTTGCTACTCTTCAGACAGAATATTGATAACTAAGCTATTGCATATCGTGACGTCACTCAATTCTTATTTAAGGATAGCTTTAACAGTTCTGAGATAATTGTGCATATTTTCCTAGCCAAATTGAACAGTATGTTCCGCTTTTTATGGGATCTGTGACGGAACCTAAAGTCTAGATATTGATGTATATCCGTCGGTTTTCTATATAGGTCGGTTTTAATTCTTACGCATTCCTTTATAAATAGGATATCTAGAAAAGGAAGCTGTGTTGTGCTGCGCTTAACTTGATAGTAAATTTAATGGACTCATGTACGCTATTAATTATATTGTGAGATGTGCGCAATTCCTCTTCAGATTTAGTCCATCTGTAGGTAGAAAGGATAAATACTTTCTTAGGACATTTTTTTCAATTAGTCATAAGCCTGGAATATCCCTTTTTTAAAAGTAGACATCCATCGTATCGCAACTTATTTATTTTGTGGGTACATACTTCATTTGATCTCGTAACCCCATCAGACAGCCTCTGAAGTTGAATAAGGACTGATTTGAAAATCGAATTCTCGGAAGAGAAAATAAAGCTGTTGCCATTATAAAAAACGTTTTTGTTGTCTCCCTTTTATTATCATGCCCTCTTTGAGCGATTTTCTGTGTTCATGGCAACTATTTTACACTGAGATGTAAACAAGTGTTTCCAGCTGTATTACTAATATGCTGAAGCATTTGATTGGTTATTTTCATTATAATTCATACTACAGCTTTTAAGTGTTGATGTTGCGCCTAACTTATTATCATATGTGATGGGTCAGTAATTTTTCAGAGTATGGTATGTATGTACATGTACCTGAATGATTGAAGATAATTCATTGCGCTTAACACAACTTTACAGTTACTTGCATTCATATTCATGTATTATTATGCATCTAAGTCGCTGTCATCTTGTGTTTTGTTCAAATTCTATAATGTATAAACTGAAATAATGCATTCATCAGTAATACTCCAGGAACCACTAGGAGTAACTCAAAAGCAAATATTTATGAAGAGAAAACTTAAAAAGTTACGTTTAACGCATCTTTTCAAGTAAGTTATTCTAGAACACGCAAGTTGGTATCAAAACATCATTACAAATAAACCATATAGAAAATAAATATGCAAACTTCGACATGGACTAACTTAACCTGGTATTTAGATTAGTGAATATTACAATTATCATCGACAATAGAAATAGTTTATATTAATACCTGTAGGTTTTACTATCTATCTATGTTCAAATATTCTTATATTTATTAGTTGAACAATTTAGATTTGCTTTAGAATTATAAAATCACATGTGTGATTTTATGTGGACACATTGGTTTTGTTAACAGAGGTCCACCATGATTCCGTGGTAGAGTACTCGCCCTTAGTTCGTGAGTAGGTAGGTTCGAGCCTCGATATGGTTTTTGGATTTTCTCATCCTTTGGACGAGACGGCAGAAAAGGTTGTCCCTTTTTATAATATATGTCGTCGCGTTAAAGAAAGCATAAATGTTTAATGACCTTAAGTACCGAGTAGATGCCAAACGTTGTCGCCCTTCAACGTGCATCGGTGGCGTCTCCATATAAGTGAGACATTCATAAGTGGCTGGTCAAACAGCCAAATACAACGAAAAATATGATAAATAGATATGTAAAAACTTGATATGATGAGGATGTGATGAAAATATTTCGACTGGAATGCTCATATAACAAACGAAGTCGGATCTCATATTTTTGACTATAAATGAAAACAATGAAATGAAATGAAATCATTGGAAGTGTTTACCCCATTCAGACCGTATAAACCGACTTTAATTAAGACAGTGAACAGAAAATGTTAATCTCTGGATCTACGTTATAAGTAAAGAAAAATAAGATATGAAATAAATTTTGCTTTGTTATTCTTACACAATAGGAACGAATGTAAGGTGATAAGTGAAGTATTTTGGGAGTAATGGATATCCTTGGCAAAACGCCCTCGTTCACACTACATATCCAAGCTGCCAGTGCAATTGGCACGGGACATTTCAAAAATATTTCAAAATATTTCTGTGAACTTGAATTGGGTATACATGTACAGTTCAACTGAGAAACTAGTGTATGTGCGCTTAAGTGTGTATCATGTTCTTCACTGAACGTGCAAATTGCTTTCATGTAGTTTATATAAGCACGTTTTAATGATTTACAGATATACAGATACTTACCTTCATATAAGCATATCATTAGTATACAAAAGAAAACTACACAGAGGGATTCATTATAGGTATTAAATATCTTATAATCATATCAGTGTGACCAGTTTTTTGTGTATCAAGGTGATTTATGGGAAAGAATGATACAATAATTCTTTGTTTATCCACTAGCTCTGGAATTTTAGGTATCAAGTATAAACCTATATATGTTTGTTCATTCATAAGGCTGATATTACCTTTGTTGCTTTTGTACGGAAGAGGGGTCGTATCTAATATGATGCTAGCTATTATCTACCTTCAAATTATAGAATAAAATAACCATTAGCTTATTCAAAGTCAACTGTGAGATTCATCAAACTGATGAATTGGAATTAAATCAATGTAACACATGAATTTTTCACCACTTTTATACGCGGATTTGACATTTAATGCATCACTACCTCAAGAGACCCATTAGCCGGGTGATTAGGACATTGCTTAAGGGAAGAGAGACTTTACCTGTGAAGTTTGGCTAGGGTCAGGGCGACTTAACTTCTTCTGGGTCATAATATCCCATTGATTATATTGTTATTTAAGTGATGGGCACATTCAAATGATTGTCTAGGGTGGAGGCTATAAATCATCAGAGAGTAACGCAACAATTTTATATTATTTTATATGCTACTTAGAATTACTGATAATACATATTGGTATTAAAGCCAGAATACATGACTAATTTTTATACCCGAATACCTGTCTATTAGAGGCAATGTTGACATTCCCGATATTAATTGTTCCTTTTATTTAACGTCTACTGAATGAGTTATTGCTTCGCCACTTTTCCAGGGTCTATTGATTGTTTAGAAGTAACATTAAAGACATTATGATATACATGTAATATTCTCCAAATATTGGCTTACATTTTGTTTTCAATGTATCCAAACAATCTGTTACTGATACTGAACCTCTAATGGATCCCTTCTCAATTATTCATTTGACTTCAGCATTTCATGATTTTGTCATTACTCATTTAATCAATCGGTGGTTTTATCTGATGATGTGCTATCACATGGATCGTCAAACCTTTATGGAAGTATCAAATGTAGGTGAAAATTATATCAGACAGAGTTAAGGAAATCAAATCTATATCTGGTTTATAAAGTAATTAAATGGTAAGAATCTGTATAGAGGTAAAATCAGTGAATTGTTTTATGATTATGTTCTTATGACTTTAACTTTTGGCAAAGTTGATGATGCAGGCGCGCCTTTATGACATAATAATGCTGAAATGTTACTCTATCATGTTTTACAATTCACACTTCTTTTGATGTACTATGGGTCTAATCTACGCTGCAAGATTAAACGGAGCTTTAGTGTACACTATATTTGTGGTTGCATCGGTCGTTCTCAATACATTTTCTCTTCGGAGTTGGCTTTTAATTTCGGTCTAGATATATCTTAATTCGAATCCACGGCAATGTTTTTATGCTCCGATGTGAAACTGTTGAATTATAATAACAAAGTCACAATATTGCCCAATAACCATAGTGTTCAAATGTCATTACTTTTGTTATCAAGCTTGCTTTATTCTAGTAGTGTCTGCTCATTTGAGTCTGAATTTTGTAATTCAATATGCCATTCATACAGACTTTGCCATGATAAAGTGTCTTTTATACTGACATCGGGTCGTTCACAAGGACTTATGCACCGGTGTATCTATAGGTTGCATGGAAATCGCAGTACATGTACTATATTGACAGTCACAGTCGGTAATCATTTCATTGTTTAGAGTGATAAAGGTTTATGAGTATATATACTCTATTTATTGTTGAATCAAATTATATGTACATTTTTTTCTGCAATCGAGGTACGCCAAACAAACAAAATATAGATCTTGACACGATTGATTTAACAGGGGTACACGTCGTTCTTGTTGACCATATGCCACTGGCAGAAAGAAAACAATCCTTGATTAGAAAACAAATGACTAAAAAAATACCTATTATGACTACTGCAAGATGATGCAAACAATGACAACTTTTTTAAAAGTGTCAAGGTTATTGTTCTAATTTAGTTATTTGAATTTAACATTGTGTAAGACTAATTAGAACATAATATTTGTGTCTAGTTAGATGTAAATTAAAAACCAATCATTTCTGATCATTCTATATGTCTGTTAAGATAAAGAAGTAAATCAAAATGTTGTACATGTATATAGGTTTATTCCAAAAAAGTGATGTATCTAAAACTATATAACCATTAAGTTATGTTTACAACATTACATAGTTCACATAAATGTGCAGGTACAGCTTATAAGAGCAATGCAATGATATATTGATATAAGTCTACAAAACATCTGTTAACTCCTGCTCCACACTGTTACAAGGGACTTAATTCGGCAGCTTCATCACTATCGTCGTCAAATTCTGTCCTTGTCAAGGTTTTCCCGTCCCTGAAAAATATAATGTCAAATGGAAATATTTTACTTCAATAGACCTCAATAAAATAAAATAAAATAAATCAGAAAGAAGAAAAACGTTATAAGTACGTGTATCAATGCATCGATTCATTATCTGTCGATAAAAGCGTCTGGATCGAAATTCATTAACTTGTTATTGAGGTTATATAATCAGGATATACCGTGTAAAGTTTTCTTTGAAATGAATACTTCGATCAGTCATTTTACAAATACCTCATGAGCTGTTCTTCAATTGCACTACAAAAATTAATTCACGGGAAAAACAAAATATGTACCCATCATATAACAGAAAAAGATCACTAAAACTCTAAATAATAACAATATGGGTTATCCAGTTTATGTTTGATTTCTTACTTTTCCGGTTTTTCCTCATTTTCTGCGTCCTTCATTTTCTCCAATAGTCTCCTCCGCCTTGTTTCCGGTAGTTTGATGGACATTGTTGCGACAGTAAGAGTAAGTACAGCGTAGATTATCAACGGCAAAGCTTTTCCCCATTTACCATCAGTCTAAGATATAATGTAAAAATAAACACGCTTACCTTACATTTTGATTGCAATTTTAGTTTTAAAAAATTAAAGGCTTCCTGTGTTCAATTACGAATGGTACATTCGTATTTTTTGTATGAACTACTCTTATCGCAAACATATATCCATACTCATAAAACCCACTAGAAAGTCAATTTGTTTCGGATTATTTGTTTATGGTATTTTATGCAAACATTATCAAATTGAGAAAAAAAATTGTCTCATTTGGGAAAAAAGTGATTATTTATTCGTTGGCGCAATATTTTCTGAGAAAACAACCCCCGACAGCACCTGCAATTCTATTAGACTACAATTATATTTAAATCTTCCAATAGTTATACTACATCCCATTGTCAATGTCACTTTTGATTTAGGAAAAAACCCTAATTAGTACGTAACAATAAATACATGTAGTTGCACAATAAGGAGAAAATTACATCATTCAAATCCCGTGTCTGTGACCCACCGAGTTCTTATCAGAGAAAAATAAGCATTAGAGAAAAGGTTATTACGGCATATCGAATTGATATTTCCTCTCAAACATTCGAAAACACTTGTAGATGCACATTACAGAATATATCTTTCACCGGATACGAAACCTGTTCGAGTGATAATCTGATAGATTTTATTCGCACGCATGTTTCAAAGTGCAAATACTTACTAAGGTATACATGTAGGGTGAGATGCTGGATCCGACTCTAGCACCGACACTACATATTCCCATCACAAAGCTTCTTACGACAGTAGGAAATAGTTCCCCCGTATAGATGAATATTTCACCAAATCCAGCTGATATCAAAAGCCTTCCAGCCATTGCCAACATGATCACCAACCAATCAAGTGCTGATCAAGTTTGAAAAGAAAAAAATATAGATTTAATATCCTGATGCAAATATTTACTTTTATTTCTTGTAAAGTTTGAAAAACACATGTAATTCATACAGACCGTAAATCTAAGGTACTTAAACTTTAACTTGGTAATTATCTCATGAGAGATAAAAACAATTTCATATCATAACAGTCGTATATCCACCCAATTCTGTCTGTGATGAGCAGTTTCTTTTGAACTTTGGTCTAACGAACAACAACTAAAGTATTATTGACAACTGTATGATTCTTCAATGTTTTAAGATATTTTTAAAGACATCAAGCATTGGAAATTTATTTCCATAAAAATGAATACTAACTAAAAGAAACAAACGACTTACACCATTGAAAAGGGCTTACTTTTAACGTAAATTACCTCTTTTAAGTATTCAGTTACAGTCTCCAATATTTATTTTCATTTTGACTTTTAATTGAACTCAGGAATTTTACTGGACAGATATACTTACAATCTGAACCATGAAATATAGGATATAAGGATGCCAGACATGTGATACAAGCACCGTACACTATCGTCAAATGTAAACGTTTCCTTCCTGTCAGATCCAGAAGAAAGCAAAGTGAGTAGCCGAGACCCTCCACCAACACAGCTATGGAGAAATTGAAAAATAGATTGCCTCCAAGTTTACCAACACTGACAGTAAGACCGTAGTAAATAAATGATATCACAAACCTGTAAAATTAAACATACATAAGTACACAAAGATGTAACAAATCCATTTATTCTCAGAAACATCGAAAATGACAAAGACGCAAATAAATACCCATGCATAGTTTATATATCATTGTTGAACAGAAATTGTTATACTATTTTTATCATTGTTATTATTATTATTATTATTATTATTATCACTATTATTATTAATTTTATATTCAATACTCTCGTTTTATAATTGTTATTATATTATATTTATATCAAATATCATTGATTTCGATAATAATTCAAAATACTTATGGTATGAAATAATAAATGGGGTGAAATGATTTCGTAGCTGTAGTACACAGAGGACACTTATTATATAAAAGAAGATAAAAAACTGACCAGTTACAAATCACAATAAACCATCTCAGAATAATCTTCCTGGAATGAAACAATTCCTTCATAATTATGTAGAACCCTTCATCTTTGTCGATTAGCAAGCTTGTAATGTTGTCGGGTAGTTTTACATTATTGACCTTTGCAGCGCGTCGCAATATTTGCATAGCTTCTTCTGTTCTTCCTCGGGATATAAGCCATCGAGGGGATTCGGGGAGAATCCGTGGCCTAGAAACAAAATAGAAAAATTTAACAGTGGATAAAAGTGACTTGGGTTGATATTACTATACCAAGTTAAAATTCTTATCACTTTAGCCGAAACATAATATTTTACGGAGTTCACGCGTTTCTTGATCTAAATTTAATAAAAAGGAATCTTCAGAGAACTAGAAGTCATCACATAAATGCATAAGGCAATTTCATTTCCTTCAGAAAACTTTACACACAGAACTAAAACACGTTAACTATTAACATGGCCCATTTCTTTCATTTCTACAAGAAAATTTAATGTTGTTTCTCACCACCAAAATATGATTGGTATCGCCATCGGTATAGCCATGGTCAGCTGTAGCCATTTCCAACTCCTGATGATATATGCTAGACCCACGAGGACAAATTCGCCAAAAGCATATACCAAAAGAATAGCAGTTCCAGCAATCAAGCGCTCAGACGGTCCCACTAACTCCATACCTGAACATTTGATAAACAATTAAGAAAGGTTTATAGTAAAGCTGTGGACAATTTTGCCAAAATGTTGAGATGACGTATCTATTTATAGCATTAGTATTTAAATTGACGTGAGATTACATTTCTGTCGTGCGCTTTTAAAGCGTCAGTGACTTATTTTCCACATTAGATTACTTTACATACTCAGTTTTTCTTCCATTTTTATTCTAACACTTTCAAATTGAATAATTGGAATTCTATATAAATTTAATGAAAAGGGATTTCATCGATGAATAAATTCAACAGACAATGGAACGACCTCACTTGCCTGATCTTTAACAATGTTGTCATAAAGGGAGAAACCGTCGTTATTACTACGTCAACGCTGATATGATATTTCAGACTTGTAGCGGTAATGTTGATGCTGACGTGGGGTCATGAATTGTTGTTACTTCTACGTAAATACTTAATTGTTATTACCAATAAAACCAGCACCGACATGACATTCAAGAGTGTTCTTACTACAACAATGGTGTTTCTGTGACACTAACGGCTGCTGAAAATGCATAATACCTTTGCTAACATAACATGTTTCACTTCTGAATCTACAAAGTCGTTTGAAACGGAACAAGAATATTCACTAGAAAATAATTCGGTAATGGAATATTATCACATTTAACGACATTTACAAAACTGTAAAAAAAAAATAATCGCAAAAAACCATGTACACTCTTTGTCTTATTTATCATGTATTTACTACAATTGGTCGACCATATAATTTTCGTGGCCGTAACCGGTGGTTGTACAGATTATACACGCGACGCCTCAATGATTAATCCCTGTTGGTTAACGCAATGTAAAAGCAAAAATGCAAACTAAATTTGTTAAGAAAATATAGTATTTCAAAATTTTGCATAGTAATTGTTTTTTTTTTCGAAATTGACACTAAAATGTTTAAGTTTTATTTTGAAAAACTTTTCTCCAAATTTCAATTTTAAATAATCTACACAATTATACAGATTACAGTTTGCCCTTGAAATAACAAGGTAAAGGCAGCGAAAACGATCGATCTCATAATTCCTACAGAAATTGCAAAATAGGGAGTTGGGCAAACACGGACCCCTGGATACGTCAGAGGTGGGATTAGGTGCCTAGGAGGAGTAATCATTCCCTGTTGACCAGTCACATCCGCCATGCGTCCTATGTCTTGATCAGGTAAACGAAGCAATTAGTAGTCACAATCAGTGTGTAAAGAACGGTCTAACTACAGTAATGAAACATGTCAGACAGCATTCGACCCAATGACAGGCCGTATCGGCAAACCAGATCATTGTACCAACCGTAGAATTTACGAAAAGCTGACTTTAACCGAGACTGTTGGAACCCCTGTAACATCAACTTGTTTGTCAGTAGCCTACCTCGATTTAAAAACTGGTCATACGCTGAACAAGCGTATCGAATCAGTTGAGAGACTTAAACTCCACATACAGACGAGGATGGAATATTGCTACATAAATATGGGATGTTGACAATGGTGATTGTCATCCCGTTTATCATAAAGTGAAGTAGTCAGTTTACCGTTGATGTCTATTTTCGGTAAAATATCCAAGTATGAAGTAGACGTAGAAGACTGTAGTGTTTTTTATCTCGAGTTCTCTGGGTGTAAATCGAATCAACATATGAATGAAAATGATTATTGTTGATAGATAAAACGTCGTCAATATATCTAAATGTCGAGTTTAATGCAACAGCAAAAGAAGTTTTCTTCTTACATAGAAGCTTTCGAATAAACCCCATAAGAATACAAAAATAGCTCAGCTAAAAGAGGAGCACAATTCGCTCCCATGGGAATTCCAATAGACTGTTGGAAGACCTGGTCACCAAAGATTACAAAAATATTGTCTATTAGGAACCCAAGCAGCTTTTTAATATACCCTCAGAGTACTTATGCGTAGAATCACAGTAGTCTTCGACAAAGTTTTTTTTTAATGACTGATCATCAAATACGAATATTTCATATTGCCATTTTTGTTGAAGAGACAATTGTCTATTACGCCAAAAATGTCTAGTCTTCAATCTATTATGAGGGATGGTTGTGAAAAGAGTTTTAAAGTCGTACGATTTGATGCTGTTTGTTTTAGAAAACTGTTGTGACTTTAAATTTCCTAAAAGCTCTTTAGAATTATTGAGAATCCACATCTGATTCACACCGCTTCTGGCATATGTTGAGGCACAATACATTTGAAGTTTCTTCTAATATTTTCGTGAGGACTAAGGAAGGGGGGTTTGTAGAACTTTTACTGGATCCAGCAATGTATCTTAGTTTGTAAGGGTTTTGCGAAGTTTAGGAATCCAGTACAGGTACGGTCACTCGTAATCATTCGTCCGTTGAGTGGAATATTAAATGTATTTAAAACTGAAACATTATTCTATAGAATATCATCGTTTGAAAGGGTGGTTGGTTTATATAAAAGAAATAATTGAGCGAAGGAATAGAAAGAAACATTTGAATAATGAAAAATAACAAAGAAATTATTTGCAAAGTTTGAAGGGAAGAAATGTAACGTTCATGATTATATAGCATTGGAAATTTATTCACATTCGATAAAGTGTCAGGGGTTGAGGAGAATAATATTCATATTGCTAATAATCAATGCAATAAACAATCACAAATTACCTATTATAAAAGCCGCATGATAGTAAGAAATTCCACAGTAACCGTCGAAAAATCTCAGAACACAAAACGCCAGTACACTGGGGGAGAAGGGCATAGCAATGTTGATAAGGAACTGCAGGGTCAGCATCAGACAGACGACAAATCTCCGACCCCGTCTGTGTAAAAACAGAAATAACATAAAGGTACCGACACACATCGAACTACTCATCGAACATGTCTTGTTGTGTTGATAGCTGTTTGTGTTGTCTTTTTTTTTTTTTTTGTTTGGCCATGATTTCGTCTGCCTTTGGATTTTTGAATTATTGATTACGCACTCGATATCTTCTACAGTCATGTTTTTTATGGAGGAAATTTATTACATTGGAACAACCATAAAATGGCCACAGAATTTGAATTTTCAAAATCAACAGTTGACATTTAAAATCGTCCTCACGGTAGAATTATTAAAATTATTGGATGAACTCAACATTGAATAAGTACTCCTCTGGACCTCATTTCGTTCCACCGGTCAAGGGGAGCATTGGGCCAGTGACCAATACCTCCCTAAACCCCATCGCCAAAAGTTCCTCAGGAGACCTCATTGATTGTAATAGTTATCATGTGATTATCTTTTGTCTTGCAAAAAATCTTTCCTGTCCAAAATATGGTTCATACCATAAATGATTAATACCAAAATCTTTTGCATCACATGAGTTTTAGGCAAGGGAAGACTAAACGGATACAAGGAAAAATTTACTCAGCATGTACCAAATCAAAACTTTCTAATTTTGGTCAAGACAAAACTTCCTTTAAGCAGACATCTGTACAGATGTTATGTGGAATACATCATCCCATCACATGACAGAAACAGTTTAGTTCTATATATAACAGTTTTTAAGAAATGAAGGTGGCCTATATCTCACACATGGCCCATACCTCCCCACTCTCCCCTATGAAGTGCAGCAATATTTGTTTTTCTTATTAAATAAACTTAGTATATGAATCTGATATGCTTCCTTCGTTTTTGGAAACTACTATCAAATGTGTTCGGTCATGAATCTAGCAATAGCTTCTGTATAAAAAAATATATTCCCTTACCAACAATATGATTGAGTGTTCATTGTCATTTCACAACTCAATATATAATTTAAAATCATAATATTATCAGGAAATAATGATTTAGCCCTACAGATCATTTTAGTACTGTGATACTTACATATCTCCTAGAGGACCCATGGACAATGCTCCACCTACATATCCAAAGAAGTAAGTAGACGTTGCGTGAGAATGCCACATTTTGTCATCGCAAACAAGGTCAAACTGTCAAAAATGAAAATGACTAAAATTGTTAAATAGCTGGAATTTGTCATCAAGTTCAATTAAACATCAATAATTTGAAGACGTAATTGATATCTCGAATTAATTAAACTGGGGCACTAAAATGGTGACAGAGTAATTATAATCTGAAAATTAATAGTTACTATAGGTTAATTGTTCAGGTGTCCATTAAGTTCGCTAAATAGCCGACATCTAAAACCAGTGGAGAGTATGTTCTATTAGACCATAAGTAAGGAAAATATGACAGTGAAAGATTAATATCGCATTTAACAAGTAAAAAAGCGACTGACTTCTCTAGTCCTTCGAATAAGAAAGTTAAATCAGAGGTCACGTGTCATTGTAAGTAGTGGCAAGTTTAAGGACCCTTATAGACACACAAATCCGGATATGGTATATGTACGTTGCAGAATAAGCAAAATAATCCGGAATTGGGATATGATGTTGAAGAATAAGGAAAATAGCCCAGAAGTGGTATACGCATGTTAGGGATAGGAGAATAATCCGGAAGCTGTATTTATGTAATTCAGAATTAGTTAAGGTATCTGGAAGTGATATAAAGACATTGCAGAATAGGAAAAATACTCTGTTGTTTGAAATTTGAATCATTTTGCTTTATTTCTATTTTAAACATAGAAAAGTGAAAATGAATAGAAAAAGAAATTTATGACGGAATTATTTGTTGATATTCATGGGAGTGAAGCTGATGAAAATTCTTCGGTATTTAAGATATATGTCAGCTCACTCTTCATCTCATCATGTTTTACTCTCTTCTAGACAACCGTTTTGTCTAGTCTGTGGTTTTGTTCAGCACTAATGGCCGTAGAGCAGAGCATGGATGGTACTTCAATGGCCGGCCCCTACTGTGACACGGGACCTTGATTTTTACTGTCTTATCTGAAACACAGGCACAGCCAACCGCGGCGTGGATCGGGCTTGTACCCTTTATCCCTACGATCAGACGTTGAACACGTTAATCACTAAGACACGACGGTCACGTGTTATGTCTAGTACAAGGGGCTTAGATGGTTAAGGGAAAAAAAGTTAATTAAAAAGAACAAAAACAAAAAAAAAACAACAACACTAAAACCCTCAGGTATGTTTGCTCTTGTAAAAGATTAAAATCATTGACTTTCTTGCATGGGTACAATTACTATATCTTTCAGGGTTTTGACAATGGGACTACAACCTTTCTGTGTTTTGCCTTTTGAGAATATCATTTTCCAATTTTTGTAGTATAGCGGGTGTAGTTTATATGTTCCGAACGTCTTGTTATATTATACTATATCAATTGGTTTAGCCAATCAGATGTGAGATAGGTTTAGAGGTATGAGTTAAGTCCGAAATATGATCATTCTCTAGTCGCCTTTCCTACCGAGTGTGATACAAAGATTTACGAAATTTTGTTTGAATCTTTTTGTTTTGAAAATTATTTTTAAATATGGGTCACGGATCTTTATCATAACCAGTTTAAGGGGAATTTTTGCCTCAAAAGTTTTTTTTATCTCAGTTTCCTAGAGTTTGATATAAATTTCAGGAGTAGGCAACACTGGGTTTTTATAATTATTATCGGTTTTTAATACTGCAGTTATTTAATATACTCCTTGTATTTCCGATTGTGTCAATTGTACTTGATCAATTAATTAGTATTATTGCATTGTATTTGAGCAATTAAAAGCGGCGTCAAGTTACTATAGCGGGCTTCCGCAAATTGATTTGATATTTGCGTTTTGTTGTTCTCTTTTTATTTAATTGTTTTTTGGTGATTTGGGGGAATGAATACTAGCTGATACTTAGAGCATGTGTTCTACATACCTATTTCGTACATTAAATCATCATTTACGCAAAAATTGAGATATTGCATGCAAAAGAAACTCGATAAAGAGAACGTTTTAAAGTTTACTTGACGTACTGATATTGTTGTCATAAAAAACAATTATAGGTAATGACCTAATCGCACAGGGATTTTTCTTACTCAGTTCATTCAAAATATGTGTATTATCTACCATGTCTACAAAAGACACTTTTTCGAGTCACGCGGTATTTTAGTTGTTTTCTAAAATAAGTTTTTTTTAGCGAAATTTAATAATTTTCTACCTGGCTATTGACCGTCAAGGTGAAAACAGATGTGTCGTACACCCAATTGGAACACTTCTCTTCTGTACCATTTACTAATATAACGCATTGCTTGTACTTTCCCTCAGAATCTATCGGAATTGACTCGTTAATAATCTGCAGGTGATGGTCATTCTGAATCTCATAGGTATCGTTCTCCATATCTGGTAGCTTACACCTGAAAATCGATTCATTGATAATTCACCGTCCAGCATAAGTAATTTTACAAATTCATCGCTAATGTAAAATCAAGATGTAGCATGATGCAAATAATATCTTTTTAACATTTAAATTTGTTTGTCATGATAAATATCTCAGATTTTATATATGAAAACACATTTAACTTGGTTAAATACCTGTGATGTTGGTCTCCGAGAAGAAAATTTGAAACTGGTGCCCCAAAAGCATTGTATATAGCTGGAAGAAAAGCGATTATCATGAGACGTCTTTGATATTTTCCGAAAGTTCCAAGTCTTTTGATGACGTCCTCGTATTTCATATTGAAAATATTTCTTCTTTCTTCTCTGCAAATTCTACAGTATATGTGTATATCCGAATGAAACAACAGTCCGTCTAATTGTACTGTGAGCGTAGTGTCTTTATATTCCAAACTATAACTGAAATGGTATCAACCAACCGTGAGGAAGCCAAGAAAGCGTGAACAAGCCTGTTGAAGTATCAGAATGGTATACACTAAGGTTGTCGTGACTAAAATAATGATAGCTTGTTCCCAGTGATTCGCAATTACATTACTGTCCACAACGAGAGAGAGTGCGTATGTAAAATCTTACTCACTAAAAGTAACTAATACAGGGTAAAGTGTGCTGAGGGAAAAACTCTTTTTAAAGCTGAGCTATCATCTTTAAAGAAGCGTTAAAACAAAAACAAAATATTATCGTGTCTTGAAACCTCCCCGAAAACCAAACTATCGTGTTTTGAAACTTCCCCAGACTTTCAACAGCCATAATTCTACCATATTGTACGATAAGAGGTTAAATAAAAATTCCCCTACCTTATAGATACAGGGAAATACGGACAAAGCGCCACGCGTACCTCCAATTTATAGCATGTTTTTTCCCGTCCCGGTATTTCCGGTATACATTATGAATTCCAAAATTTACGCTGAAAATTCCTGTGAAGTGTGTACTTCGCATTGATAGCATGTTTTATCCCGTTTCGGAATTTCCATTATGAATTATGAACTCCAAAGTTCACACCGACAAATTCCTGTGAAATATATATTTGTCAAACAAATTTTATTACCAATTTACATATAGCGAGGATCAAGCATTACTTTTCCCATTCACTGGACCACGTGTTTACAAAAGATTTGCTGTTAGGGGGTCAGTCTATTTTAGACGAGGGGTGGGATGATAACATGACAAACAAATGTACCACATGTCGTAATTGTGTATCTTATTTTTCAACACCCTTAAAACACACACACCTACATCTTACTTTCTCTCCCCTCGGTACAGGTAAATATACTTTCTCTTTTTTTTCAATAT
Source organism: Pinna nobilis (assembly GCA_016161895.1). NCBI lineage: Eukaryota > Metazoa > Mollusca > Bivalvia > Pterioida > Pinnidae > Pinna > Pinna nobilis. The sequence goes on from JACSZP010020692.1 coordinate 16,034, forward strand.
AGACAACAAAACCACAATCATTAAAACGAAAGATATGGCTGTATAATCGAGGTAATTTTATTCTGTACAGACAACTGCTATTGGATACCAACTGGGACTCTTTTTTCGACGACAATAAGCCATTAGACGATGACGTTTCTAATTTAACTGACCATATATTAAATACTGCAGCCCAAGCGATTCCAAATGTGTACTTTAACGATTTACCATGGCTTTCTACCGGCATGAAAACGAATCAATATGACAAACAAATTACTGACGATTTTGATAAGGCCAATATACTAAATGATTTTTTTTTCTTTACAGTCCACCATCGACGATGCTTATACACCGCTACCCCCATTACGACACCAGATTCAACAACAAATACATGACATTTACATCACTAACAACGACGTCGAAGACATCCTTCGTAACTTAAACACTAGTAAAGAAAGCAGTCCTGATAGCATTAGCCCAAGGATACTGAAGGAAACCCACAGAGAATTAGCATACCCCTTCAACGCGTTCTCAACCTGTCACTGAGTACGTACACCTTCCCTTCCACATGGAAGTTATCACATGTTGTGGCTGTGCATAAAAAACGACCACGATAAACCCGAAAACTACCGCCCGATATCCCTACTCTGTGTGCTAAGTTACGTTTTTGAAATATGCGTTCATAGTATTGTATTGTTGTTTAGCATTCCACTCAAGAATATTTCACTCATATGGAGACGTCGCCGTGTGCCGGTGAAGGGCGACAAAGTTTCCCTTTGCTCGGCACTGCTGGCAGTAAAGCAGGACGGGTGCCAACACCTTCTGTGACACGGGACCTCGGTTTTTACTATCTCATCCGAAAGACAGGGACGGCCAACCGCGGAGTGGTGCTGCGGAATTCAAACCCGGATCCTCCGATTCGAATTCGAACACGCTAACCACTCGGCCACGGAGGCTCCGAAAGATGTATAAATAAGTACTTGTACTTCCATCTTTTCTAATCACATCTTGTCCCCCACCAGTCAGGATTTAGAGCAGGCGATTCCACTATAAATCAGCTGATATTTTTGACGAACGAATGCTCGAGAGCCTTAGACGACGGGATGGAAATGCAAACCATATTTTTGACATTAGTTTGGCATTTGACCAGGTCTGGCACCAAAGTCTCCTTCACAAAATACAAAATTACGGCATAACCGGATAAATTCATCAAGCTTATCAAGCTTTCTGACATTTTGATCCAAAAGAGTAGTAGTTCATGGTAAATTTCTCAGCATTAAATTCATCAGTGCCGGGGTAACCCAGGGCTCAATCCTCGGGCCGTTTCTCTTCCCCTTATTTATCAATGACATCGTCGAAGAAGTAAATTATACCATTAAGCTCTTCGCTGACGACATCTCCATTTACTTAATCGTCGAAAATCCAATCACAGACTGCAATAATCCTGAACACAAACCTAGCAAAAATTCATGAATGGTCCGACCGCTGGCTGGTAAACTTCAACCCCCGAAAAACAGAATCTATGAACATGACTAATAAACGCACGCAAAACCACAACCCTCACTTGTACCTAAATGGGACAACCATTGTAGAAGTGGAACAACACACGCATCTAGGTATCATATTCAACACACACTTACAATGGGGACACCACAGAAACTCAATGATCGATAGAGCATACAAAAACTCAACGTCCTTTTGTCTCTGAAGTTTAAACTAGACCGTCTAACCCTACAGACTATAAATTTTTCTCTCATTCGACCTATCCTTGAATATGGCGACACAATATGGGGCAGCTGCCTGCGCTATTATAAAGATCAAATTAAAAGTGTCCACTTAGAGGCTGCACGAATCATAACTGATGAGACCAAATTTGTTAGCATACACGCCCTTTTTAAAGAAACGGGATGGCAATCATTAGAACAACATCAGGAATTACATGAATTATCACACAAGCATGTATATAAAATCATAAATGGACTCAGCCCCACATTTCTGACCAACATGCTACCTGTGCACCATGCCCGACAACACACACACACACATGACACTAGACATGCAAACAACTACGTTACTATCCCATCGCACTACTCGCACTACTCACCAAGTCAACAGCTATGTTCCACATACAACAAGCTCTGGAATAATCTCTTGTTACACATAAAACAGAAAAACACAATCTCGTCATTAAAACAAGCATTATCTCAAAACACGATTGTACCCCAAACATAATACATTGGCACAAGAAAAGGTCAAATACATCAGGCGCGACTCCGCATGAATTGCAGCACATTAAAACAACACTTATTCCTAAAAATATCATCCCCAGTGGCGGATACAAGGGGGGGGGCGCACCCGGCGCGCGCCCCCCCTAAAATTTTCAAAATATACTTTTTTCGTTATATTTGTATAAAATGTCAGAAAATTAATAACAAATTTCCAAAAATTTTCAAGCCTCGCTCCGCTCGGCGAGGACATTCTACTTGCATTCTTCCAACTT
>JACSZP010020694.1:0-20455 GCA_016161895.1 Pinna nobilis
ATATATATGTACAGAACACTAAAGATATCAAGAAGAGCGTAGACAGATTAGTAATTATTATCGTTTATATATCAAACAGATCCGAAATTGTATTTTAAGTAATTTTAGTAATAACATTTTCGTTTCACTGTAGAAATTGCAATCAAATAAATAAGTAGAACAAGATATCTTTTCGCCTTTAAAGTGAAGTCGATTTACCTGTAATCTACCGATTACACGGAAGTTGGTTTACCTATTATATGAGGTTTACAAGGAAGTCCGGTTACCTGAGATCTGAGGTTTACAAGGAAGTCGATTTACCTGTGATCTAAGGCTTATAAGGAAGTTGGTCTACCGTTAATGTGCGATTGACAAGGAAGTCAGTTTTCCTTGAGATCTGAGGTTTACAAGAGAGTCGATTTACCTGTGATCTAAGGCTTATAAGGAAGTTTGTCAACCGGTAATGTGAGAATGACAAGGAGGTTAGTTTACCTTAGATTTAAGAGGAGTGGTTTTACCTGTGATCTGAGGTGAACCTGTGATCTGAGGTGAACCTGTGATCTGAGGTTTACAAGAATTTGGTTTACCTGTGATTTGAGGTTTACAAGGAAGACAATTACCTTCAATGACCGTGGTTAACGAGGCCGTCGGTGATTCTGTTGCGGTCGCTTCTGTTGTCGTGACTTCTGTAATTAAAGTAGAACCACTCATACAGAAGCATATAATCCGGCTAGGGATACCATTTCAAGTATTTTCGTTTAAGATAAAATTTCGATTTAAAAGGTTGTGCCTTTAACAAAATTTCCATTTCTTACACAACGTCACATACGTTTGATCTTTAGTTCAAGTAAGTTTACTTTTGCCTGATGGCTATCAAACGCGCCGATATTTTGAATCTCTATGAATCAAAGTTCTATAACAAGCCAGTAAATATTTGATTGAATTAGGAAGATGGCATAAGATGTAACAAAAGTTTGCGCAATGTGTTCGTAACAAAGTGACAGTATTACCTTTATCAACTGTAGTTAACATAGGCGAAGTAGTTAGTAACTCTGTCGTAGTACCCACTGCCGTAGTGCCCTCTGTCGTTGCTGCTTCTACAATGAGAGAAAATTCAATCAGATACAGACCCACTCACATGCAGTGATAGTGAATCTAAATAAGCATAGTCATTTTTCATTATAATAATAATAATAATAATAATAATAATGATAATAATAATAATAAATTAATAAATACACATGTAATTAATGTAATTGTAATAATGAATTTAAAAAATGAGAAAAATTTAAATTTCACCTTTAAATCTGTTTCGAAATTCTATTCACTATACATTTAAATGTTGACAGCCCCTTTTGACACCAATGTTAATCAAATATGGCAAAATCGGCAAGAAATGAGTGACTGAGTGAGTGGTGACTTAAATAAGTAGGTGTCGTGATTAATCGCACTTAAACTATAGAACACTTGATATACCATGAGGTGTGGCAAAAAATTGTTCAAAGTCGTTGCAAAGTTACCTGTAGTAATTTTACCTGTGGTTAATGAGACAGTCGTAGTGAGCGATTCCGTTGTAACTACCTCTGTCGTCGCTACTTCTGAAATGCATGCAAAAAAAAAGGTAGATGTGAAAATGGACAAGGACTATGGGATATTCTTAACTCCAACTTCCATATGATAACTACGAAGTCGGTATAGGATCACATTTGAAATTTACTTTTTCTCAATTTTGGAACGTAATTCTTAAAAAAATATATTTTTTTTTGTTTACCTTTGTTTTTAAGCAAAATACCTGCTTCGTTGGAGCTGTAACTATATAAAAGTCGGTATGCAAAATTGATAACGACTTTGACTTTTTTCAATTAAAATACAAACTGAACAAAATAGCATTCAATTGATAACTTGACTATTTCTTTAATGTAAACTTCCTAAACCCACTTTCCGGGTTTGCCAGAACACACATCAATTGCAAACGGTTCATTTAGACACATTTGTATATCATTTGAAAGTTTCAGGACGGTGTTTGAACAAGCCGTCATTTTGGAAAGTCAATTAAAGTACCCTCGAGGAAGATACGCGAGTGTGAGCGCACCTACTTATGATTTTGATGAGTACGGAAGCTATCACAACTAGGTATTCAAATGTTCGTCAAACCTGTAAACGACTTACTTCTACTCACCAACACATTCTTTTTTGCTGAAAACGTACGTCAAACTGAGTTTTGTTCCGGTCGAATCATACAATCTGCAAGTACTGGATATATAATTATAGGCAAGACCTTGACATGCGGCATTGCCCAGACAGGCATTTTTACAGGTGCTAGAATCGACATCATGAGAGGATAGTCTAGTGCCCGATCCATCCTTGAATGCACCTACAGACACCATATCCATGACGCATCCTGAAAAGAAAGTATGCTTAAATGGTCATCCTTTCTAATTTCCTTCAAAGAAAGATAATTAGGGTCATCCGACAGCTGTCGGACGACCCTATTATTTTCGTGATTTTTCTTCTCTTTATTATTATTATTCTTTTTTTTTCAACGTCGGTTTCTCAGCAACCTCTCAACCAATTTGGCTCAAATTTTCAGTGATGATGGATCAGCTTCATATCTCTAGCCGTTTTCATTTTCTCAATATTGCCTTTCTTATTCGAGTTAACTCCCCTTTCGTGTTTTTTATGTCACTTTTGTTACATCATCTCCTCCGTAACCGCTTAAGATACATAGCTCTCGTTTTGATTTTCTGAAAAGTCAAAGTCTGTAGTTTTGCATATTCATCTCAAATCCTCCCTGAAGCCCTTAGCAAATAAAGCTTCATGTATATGGAAGATATCTAGACATTCAGGCAAGGAACTTGCAGAAAAAATTCAAGGTCATTGGGTCAAAGGTCAAGGTCACAGAAAATTTTGAAAATTTCAAAGCCAAATATCTCGGAAACGGTGAGACTTTTAATATATAGTTACTGTTGCAAAGTTGTAGAGCATGTCAAGTTCTACCCCTGTATGAAATTTCAAGGTCATCCGATCAAAGGTCAAGGTCATAGAGCAAATTGGAAATTCTGAAGATTCATTTGAAGCCAAATATCTCAGAAACGGTGAGACTTTTTATATACCGTTACTGTTTAGAAGTTGTAGAGAATGCCAAGTTCGATCCCTGTGTAAAATTTCAGAGTCATCGATCAAAGGTCAAGGTCACTGAACACAATGAAATTTCTGAAGATTTCTTTGAAGATCAATATCTCAGAAACGATTAGACCCATAATATACCATTACTGTTTAGAAGTTGTAGATAATGTCAAATTCTACCCGTGCGTGAAATTTCAAAGTCATCCAATCACAGGTCAAGGTCACAGAGCAGATTGTATTTCCAGAAGATTTCAAGCCAAATATCAATTTCGTTTTTAAGGTTTATCATATGCATCTAATTCATAACATTTTAGCATTGCTTTGTAGCACATCTGAAGCTGTAACAAAATTTAAGCCTAAGCCTTGGTTGGATGACCCCTTTTTGCTTCAGTAAAAAGCTTCAGCATCTAGTTTAGGTTAATTATTTGATTTATCAAACATATTGAGTACCAATGTTATAGCAAAGTATATTGTGATATCCAAAAAATGTCTATTAAGTTTATTTTATGTCTTTTAATCAAATTTCTGTTCATTGAGAGAGCAATTTACTTTCACAGGTGCTAGTATCGACATCATGAGAGGATAGTCTAGTGCCTGATGTTCTCAGAAAGAACTAATTATTTTTTACATCTAAAATGAAAGACGTGTACATTTACTCGTATTGATCTTGTTATTCTACCTTTCAGAACAAACTACAGTACTGTAACTACAGTAATTCTGTATTCAGTCTGTAGTACTGTTTCCCGGATCTTTATTGCTATAGCTTCGATTTGATATCTAGCGAAGCGTTCAGGTAAATTTAACATTCGTTATCTCGAAATCTTCGATGTAACTGTCTTCTTCTGTTATATCGAATCGAATCGATTCATTTCGAGATATCTGGAGTTACTCTTAAAACGATTTTGCAAATACACAGTCTAATCTGTTTTGAGAGACTGTTCGAGGAAAGGAGAAAATCGTCACATGTTGCGGTTAGCCTCTTAGTTTTGGTGATTTCTGTAGTAAAAATGCCACATTTGTGAAATCGTAAATGCTTAAATAGACGTCAAAACAAAACAAAATAGATATTTTACAAAGAAATAATTAGCTTTAAGCAAGCAAACAAACAAATTGTAATTTAAAGAAATGACAAAAAATGCACATCAGGCGTGCGAGTTGAACTGTAGATAATAGCAAATCGTTAACATAAAACAAGGTAAGCTTAAACGAGCGGACAAATCACTACTTTGATATGCTTCGGACGTCAATAAAACTAAGTAACCATATGAAGGTTTAAAAACAACTGAGGGCTTCAGTGATCAAGTGGTGAGCGTGTTCGAATCGAATGGTCCGGGGTTCGAATACGCACAACGCCACTCTACGGTTGGCCGTCCTGTCTTTCGGATAAGACAGTAAAACCGAGGTCCTGTGTCACAGTAGGTAACCCTCCCTACTCAACGGCCATAAGTGCCAAGCATAGGCAAAATTTGTCGCCGTTCACCGGCACACGGTGGCGTCTCCATGTGAGTGTAATATTATTGAGCGAGACGTTACTCAACAAGACAATAACTAAAACAGCTGAGGGTCTGCCTGAGCCAAACTATGCTGTACATTGTGTCCTTAAGGTCGACAAATGAATTCACCACCCTGAGTCATACTGACCAAATCGAAAAAAAAATCCGGTTTCAAAAATTAGTCCAGCAAGGTACCCATACTAAATAAGAGCACATATACGTATTTCTCAAAGATTGCTGAGTTGAAGGCCATAGGGACAGTGAATAATATCATTTTCTTGCCCTTTTCGTAGGTGGGCGATTTCCTTTTTTTACAATCCTGAAATATGAGCCATTTCCTTCCGATGCAGTCTAACTAAGTTCTGGTTGAACACAAAGGAAAACAAAAACTGTACCAGATGAAAATTCAGCAAATAACAGTAGCAGTCCTGCAAAAGAAAAAAAAACGTTTTTAACAAATTTGACTGGTTTTATCGTGACAAACAATATCTATCGAGGCTTAACACGGACCCAAATTTCTTGAATTCTATCTTCAACATTTTCCTTTTCACGTAGTGTCGGTGGAAGTTCAACCAGAATCTGATGGTGAGGTCATCAACTATACCCTCGGAACTCCTCATGCCTGATTATGTGCTCACGTTTACAATTTGTACCTTTGCAGTGTGTGGCTCGAAACTTGGTTCATTATTGGAAAAGGTCACGGAATTTGATATTCCAATCATCAAAGACCGAATATAATGAGACAGACTTGACCATATTCTCAGACTTATATCAATTACAAATGAAAAGGAATAGGGTTATTCTCAAGATAGATGTTTTAGTTGTTTTTATTTTAATTGTACATTTATCTAAAGTCCGACTCAAGAATTTTTCACTTATGGTCTTTGAATAGTGAGAATTTTTAATGTGCCGTTTCCAACTGCCCGGTGCAACAGACAGAAAAAGTCAGTCATCTTCACAGAGCCGACACAAACCCGAAATCTAAAGGCGACAGGTGGCTCTCCTAAAAAAAATTACGGTTATTTTTCATATTGGAAGTATTGGGAAATGGCAGATCTCTTTGGAAGAGAGAAAATGGCATGTGACCTCTAAATACTGGTTTTATTTCAAGACAATTAAAAAAAAAAATGTTTGCTTTTGAGTGGTCTCACCAATGGTTTCTGAAGATAAGATATACTGCAGTTATAAAGAATATATACCTTGTAAATTAATCCCTTTCTCAAAAATTGTTCTCCTTGAATACACAACCATCTAGAAAAAAGATTGTCAATTCGGAAATATTAACTACAAATGTGATACATATCAAATGGAAATTATGATGTATTTTCCCTTGATAAGAATATTTAAAATTTAATAAACTTTTCAATCTTCAATTCAACTGAAACTTCGGGTTCAATAACATTTGGGATTTTCATGTTTTTCACATGGAAACAGTTACTATTCACATCTACTGTTTTCAGTGATCCCCTGATACTTTTATTCATTTAATTAACAGTCGAATCAACTTTTTATCTGGATGTAACTGTAAATGAAGACAACACGTTAAATGACATCGTATATATCATTTCACAAAGCTTTTCTATGAAATCTTAATGATAAACTTTCTCTCTAGAACCCCTTTCCAAAAGTCAATGAAAATAGAAGTATTCATGCAAAAGTACCCACCTCTCTCTTTGTAGTAAGCAAGTTGCGTTTCAGAATTATATAGAACATGTACTTACATTTCCACACTTGTGAGCCTGTCAACGCAAATGCAGAATTACGGTATCCGTGTTAATAAAGATAACTATCTGTTGTCGGAATGTATATAATGCAATTAGTTTTCAAAGAATTTCCAATTTCATTCTATTACGCAGTTCAAAAACTTGAAAGTTATATAAACATTACAATGTAAAGAAAACAAGAATTTCCAATTCTCTTGTAGCGGTTTACTATTTAAAGTAATATGTCGGATAATTAGATTTCATAATGCGCAAATAGTCTTTCATTTTCCTATTAGGATATTGGATCCATGGTATGCGGAGAAAAAAATTCCTAAGAAAAAAATTAAACACAAAATGCACTCAAATCTACTTCAACTTGACTTCAAATTTAACATTTCTTTAAACCATACAATGTCGAGTATATTAATATATTTACAAGACAAACGCCATCGCTTTGTTAGCACGCCTAATTCAAAGAGTCCGTCTCTTATTTGATCTACAAAGTAAACACTCTCATGTATATTTGTAATAGTTATTTATATTGAATATCTTGAAATCGTTTTCATGTGGTGACATGAAAAACTGATCCTATTATATATGTGTCACTGATAGAGAATTCAATAAAGCTTTTGCTTAAAAACAAACATTTGCTGATGGGGGCACGCTGTTTAGCATTCACTAAGTCTACCGCTTGGATTTCTTTGTATTTTCGTCTTTTAGATCAAGTAAAATTAAAGAAGTATTGAAGAACATTTGACAACCTAAGTCCTAAAATATGAGGTCTAGGACGATGACGGTATCAACGTGGAAAACATATACAAATCCCTCAAGGGGTAGGACCAGGTGTCCGGAAGGAGCCAGCGCCCCCTGCTGGCATTCCACACCCGTTGGAAATGTTCGATGAAAACCGTTCGAGTTCGGTATAATGTCGATTTCGAAAATTCATATGTTCTTAATCTAACTAGATAAATGTAGTCACTGTAAATGGCCAAGCTCAAGAACATCATCAAACATTTAAGATAAGGGAACCCCGTATTGTTTACCGAGTTCACCCTATCGACCATACAACTTCTGTAGTGACGCTTTCAATCTTTCAACAACGTAGATACAACAAAACTATACCCTAGATAAAAATACGCATTCAGACATAGAAGTACATCAGACCTTTGTTTGTTTTATTGAAGATTTGCAGTACCTTCAGTAATGTTGTTGTGTGTTTTCAATGGACGGTTTTGGCTCATATTCAGCGCTTATGGCCATTGAGGAGTAAGGTTTGTGCAAAATAGATATTTTTTTTTTTTTGCTTTCTAGTTCAAAATTCTGACGATTATTAATTTCAATCATTAACATGTTTAAATTAACCTAGCTCGTTTTGTTTGATTACTGTCGTGTAAAAGGTGTTAAGAATTCCGCCTGCACAATAGCCAGTTAACGGAAAATAGAAATAATGTCAATATCATATCACAATTAGCAACAACGGGTGTTGTGTGCCGTTTTCTGACAAAAGGGGGCGTTAATGTCACATGTTTATGACGTAAAGGATCATTCAATTCATTGACGTTCTCCCAGCAGTGCCAACACGACCACACGTATTTAAAACTTATTCATTAAAATATTTTAAAAAATCAAACGTTCAATAAAATAGAAGTAAAGATTATACTTGATACATTCAATAAAAAGCTTGTACATGTACAATGTATTTTGTTTAAGTGAGATCTATGTATGGGAGATTTATGCTTATCTGAGCTTTCTCGTGTCTGGTACCGATTCAGGTATTGGGTATGATTCTGGTGGATGTTATAATGCCAACTGATGAACAAGTTTTAATGCGACCAATCCATTCGAGTGAAAAAACACTGAAATCTAGCCTTCTGATCGCGTTACCTATTAAACCAATTTCCATACTCCATGAATGACAGGTACTATCAGGTATTATCATCCGCGAATGAGTCAATTTCTAACTCAAGTGTATGCATAGCAAATAAGGACAGTTGAGAAATCTGAGGTGGGATCAGGTGCCATCTACCGTCAACATATTCACATTAAATCAGTACTGAAAACGATTAAAATAATCATATGACATACGCATATGAATTTGCATTAGAAAATCTTTTTACAGTACACTGAACTCTGAACTCAATATAAAATATCGTTATATTTTTGGCGCATAAAAGCAAACAAATGTTTTGAGAAATGTACCTTTAATCAACAAGCAACAACATATCAGAATAAACTACAACATTTAAAATACTAGAAATTAGAAATAAAATATTAGAAGGAAATACAACAATAAGATTTAAGAGACCAAAGAAGTATAAACTATATATTTAGTGCTGAAATGATATCTTAACCCCGCACAATACTTTGCCCTTATGTGAAGTTCTTATCGGAAATCATTTCATTTCCAAACGTAGCTTTATGATAGTTTAAGAAGCAGTTGCGCCCCTTGACAATGCACAAAGGTATTTCGCACGTTGTACACTTATGACGCGTGAGGATTGGTCGCCCAGTGTCATTCTTTAATCCTTGTGACCTGCAGAAATGACAAACTTTCTGTTTTTTACCATCGTTGGCCGTGCATGAATGAACAGTGACACTTTGATCCCCCGTGGAGGAGTACACATTTATCGGTGCCATAGGCGCTTGAGATAGTATCTTCAATGAGTAGTCTGCACCTTGATAATGTCTCATCTCATCCATCTCTCTGGCTAGATAGTCAAGACCTGCAAATACATGTTTTAAGAAAACTTTAAAAACACCAAATTGTTAAATGTACCATAAAGCAAAGAGGCAACAAAGGTATACGGTCAACTCTTATCAATCCGTCTATGCAGTGATCTATCAATGTAGTTGGTAAAAGACACGGATTTCTTTGAATTTTGTCCGAGGCCATTTTATGGACCGAGGCTACTGGGCTCTAAAAGGTAGAACTACTTCACATGCGCTTCGTTTTAAATTTAGAGTTTTTAAGTAATTTATTGAAATATTGAAATTTTCTTTATCAGCATTCTCCCGGGAAGATCAGGACCATTAAACTATAAACCTACAGAAAGTTTTGTTTTCCTGGTTACAAATCTTAGGAATATGTAAAACTTATCTGAAATCGTAATAATCGCCAATTAGAGACTTCATAGTATCCACCGTGCATTAATTGATATAACAGCGTTTAATATATATTCACAGTATTAAGAAAATGTTCTTATTTTTTTTAATCCAGACTGGTTGGGTTAATACAAAAGTTAAAATATGACATCGATAACAATTGTATTAATCTTCACTAAAGAAAATGACATGTATATTTTACTGCAAAAAGAGAAGACTGGTAACGTTTTGTCCTATCTGATCGTATAATAAAGGCATTATGTACAATGCATGGACATATAATCATTTGACTAGGCCTAGTTTATTTTTCTTTCATAGCCTTCTCAGGTGTATATAACATCTATGTTTATCAACAAGACCAATGTGCAAATATATATATAACAATGTCATATTCTAATCAATTAATAGAGAATTCAAACATATAATGATACGTGGAAACACAAACAGGGTTTGAACTGAATGCCCCTGTGCTTATGATCGATTTTGTGAAATTTCATTCAATTTTTATGGTAGTTTTTAAGATTTTCCTTCAAATAACAAAGTTCTAGATAACAAAAAACTCTTAACTATACATATATAAAAATATACAGAATAATTTTCTGAGGCAAAGTTGAACTAAGCTTCGAAATAAGTTTGTCTTCCCAAGCACTTTCATGTTTTTAAATTAGTTTTCAGGAGGATGTACATGCATTTATTGTTGTTGTTTTTAACCGTGTTGCAGCAGATGTATATTTCTATATGTGTAGGTATGTGTATAACTGATTCATACATTGAGAAATCAAAGGACCGGCGTAGCGTTTATTTCACATGTTGAATAACTATTTGTTTAAAAATGAGAACTTTAACAGATGGTACAATAACAACTAAACAGCCCACAAGAAGGCTATAATCAACCGATTTTCATAACAATGGACACGTTGGTCCACTTTTTAAAGAAATATAATAACTTGCGATCAAATAATTGATCTTTTATCGAAAATTCTAAGATCAACTAAAATCAAATGTTTACTTAATTACCCCTATATAAAAAACATATAAGGTGTCCAAAGAACAAGGCCTTATATAGGAGTCACGTACTTTCATTGTAACATTTGTTTTTAAAAAATAAAATTTGCTATATGCTATAAAAATGTTTTTTTAAGTTTTTACTAAGAGAATCTTTCATGTCGGCATACTAGACAAATTGCTCAATGATGACAAATACCGAACAAAAGGCCGAAAATCAAAGACATTTACTGGTATTCGGCGACGTCTAATGTAGGTGAAAGACATCGAAGAGTGACAGCAATCTTTCATCTCCCAGTGATAACAATTTAAAATGATAACAAATGTAAGAAATGCATTTCACTGAGAGATCGCTTCTTTAGATAATAACCTGTATATAATAAATTACTAGACTAAAACATTTTACCCTAGATCTTTTCTACAGGGGCTTACGGACGTGTAAATTTATAATGTACAAAAATGGCTGCGTTGATAACAATAATGTAATAAAAGAGGCCCACTGGGCCTTAACGGTCACCTGAGCAAACATGATACAACATGCCAACGGGGAACCCTGATGAATTTTGTCCTCTTTACTCATACATATATATTACAGTTTTTAAATAAAGTAGCCAAATAAAATTTGAAAAAGGGTCAACGAAAAAAATATGTAACCATTTGGTCAGATTTCTCCTAGAATTTCAAACTGCTCTGTGATCTTGATCTTTGGCAAAACTCACTGATATCTATAATAACGCATTAATGTACTGAATATCAGATTATCATTATTTTTTTTTTAAATATTTGGCCTTGAATATTTCAAATTGCTATGTGGCCTTGTCCTCAGACATGCAAACCTCGAGACTTTTTAAAACAGTAGACCTCAATACTCCCTATAATTATGTGGCAGTAACCATATATTGAAAATCCAATAGTTTCTGAGATATTTGGCTTCGAAAATTTCAAATTGCTCTGTGACCTTGACCTTAACCCCATGACCTTGACTTTCCCAAATGGTACAACGCATTGCTCTCTACAATTATGCAACAGTAACCATATGTTGAAAATCCAAGTTTCTGAAATAGTTGGCTTCAAATATTATTTGCTGAGACCTTGACCTCTGATCCATTGACCTTGACATTTTCCCTGATGGTAGAACTCATTGCTCTCTACAATTCTGCAACAGTAACAATATCCTGAAAATCCAATAGTTTAAGAGATATTTAGTTTTAAAAACTTCAAATTGCTGTGACCTTGACCTTTGACCCCATGACCTTGACACTTTCCATGATGGTAGAACTCATTGCTCTCTACAATTATGCAACAGTAACCATATATTGAAAATCCAATAGTTTCTGAGATATTTGGCTTTAACTGAAATTTTGAATTTTCAAAATGCTCTGTGACCTTAACGTTTGACCCCGTGACCTTGAACATTCACAGGATGGTAGAACTCATTCCTCTCTACAATTATGCAACGTAAACTTATATTAAAAATCCAAAAGTTTCCGAGATATTTTTGATTTACAAAAAAACAAATTCCATAAAACAATACCCAATGACACCCCCTATTGGCACATTTATGGACCGATTTGATTTTCATTCGCAATCTTTGTAGATATTGACTTAACAATTAAGATAACTAAATTTGAAAGAAATCTGAGCACTTGTTTATGAGAAGCAGATTTTAAAATTGTACCCAATTTTATTACTCATTTGTCCCTTTTGGGGCCCCTAAGAGAGCTGGCCCCTTTTAGTTCGCAAACTTTATGCGGCTTTATATGAAAATGTGAAAAGTTAACAACGGACGACGCACGACGACAGACACCACACGATCGTAATAGGTCACCATGAGCCTTTGGCTCAGGTGACCTAAAAAGATGTAAATAGATGAATTGTTTTTAGAATATTGATATTTTAATTTTTGGATTAAGTATTTATTTATACTTACGAGTTTCCATTTTAAAATCAATACATATTATAGTGTATATCCTCGTTCAATTATTCTTATGTCAGCAATTACTCTGATAAACCTTTAATTGTTTTTTTTTCAAAAATGTTCAATTCATTTAAGGTACAAATACGAGCCTATTGTATCTTCAAGAAAATACAAAAAAAAAACACAAGTCATAAAAGTTTCCATGAACTTCTGTAGGAAAGTGTGGTTTTTTTATTCCTTACATCAATAACCATTCCTATATAGTTTCCAACAAGCCTATATTGTAACATACAGCAAAAAAAAAGAAACAAGAGGCCCAAATGGGCCTATAACACTCACCTAAGTAGTACGAACATAAACAAGATTAAAGACATTAGCTAAAAAGTCACAGATGCTTTCAGTTTTTCATTCTATGCAGCCCTTCAGAAGAAGAAGTTTCTCAAAGGAGGGTATACATCTGAACCTATTTGACCCTGCCCTTTTTCCACCCTTTGGTGGATCCAACATAAAAAATAACATGTATAGGGGGGGGGGCTATGAGTACTTCACCCTGCCAAGTTTTATCAAAATCCCTGCAGTTGTTTAGAAAAAGAAGCAGCGAATGTGAAAAAACATTCCCCGTCATTGTTTGAAGTTAAAAAAATTCATTAAAATTTCGAAAATTGAATTTCAGTAATTTTTGCTCCAGGAAGTATTTGTAAATCTTCATCTAATAACATTTAAACATTTTATAAAGCTAATTAATGAAATCAGAGTCAACCTTTGATAACATTGACTTAAAATGTCAAAAAATGGCAAATACCGAAAAAAAAACATCGAAACGTGTCAAAATTTTGATTTCCGTATGGAACCAAAAACAACAACACTTCTTCACACTTCCGCCTTGAAAAGTCCGATGCATTAAATTTTTCATTCTATGCAGACTTCTGAAGAAGAAGTTTCTCAACGGAGGGTACCCAACCAAACCTATTTGGCCCTGCCCCTGGGTTGATCCAACTGAAAAACAACAACACTTGTAGGGACCATGAGTACTTCAACCCTGCCAAGTTTCATAAAAATCCCTGCATTTGTTCTGAAGAAGAAGTCGCAAATGTGAAAAACACCCATCCCCCTTCCCTTCCTCATTTTTTTAAGTTAAAAAAATTCATTTAAATTTCAAAAATTGAATTTTAGTAATTTAAGTAAAACCTTGATCTAATAACAAGTAAATCATTTGTTACAGCAAACTGATGAAATCAAGGTCAACCTTTGATAACATTGGCTGAAAATGTCAAAAAATGACCAAAAAAGTCCGAAAACAACATCAAAAACATGTCAATAATTTGATTTCCAAATTGAACCAAAATCATCAACACTTCTTCACACATCCATCTAGATCACTCAGATGCATTCACTTTTCCTTTCTATGCAGCCCGTCTGAAGAATTTTCTCACAGGAGGGTACCGACCCGGACCTATTTGGCCCCGCCCCTTTTCCATCCCTTGTTGGATCCAACTGAAAAACAACATGTATAGGGGACTATGAGTACTTCAACCCTGCCAAGTTTCATCAAAATCCCTGCCAAGGTTCTGAAGAGAAAATCGAAAATATGAAACGTTTACGGACGGACGACAGAGACACGGACGGACGGACGATGCACTATGACTATAGCTCACTTGAACCTTCGGCTCAGATGTGCTAAAAACCTTATAAGTGTTAGAAAAATCAAATATTAAGACACAGTTTGCTTCAATCTTCTACACCTTTATAAAAGTGTTACATTTTCAGGTACAGTACATGTATTATACATGAGCTTACAGTCTAAAACTTTGCAATGAGTGCCGTATAGAAAATTAATTTCAAATTCAATGTAATTGAGGAAATGTTGTTTAACATGAAGCTTGACAATATTTAAGTCATTTCATGTAGTGGCAGTCTCGGAAGAATTTTATACCTTTAACTTCCGTTGCCATTAGAGTCATTCACCCCTGAAGACATTGATTTAGTGAAGATTCTACTGTTTCTCGGGCTGAATTAGTTAATTTTTACCATTTTCGCCCTATGATGAGAAGGCGAACTGTAAATAAAAGTGAAATTTAGAAGCTTCTTATATGAAGAAATGGTATACAAACCATCCATATAAGGCTAAAGTGACAAATGGCGAATTTAACACCCAGCTAATATGTCTACTGTTGTAAATGGGTAAAAATAAGCAGGAGCGAAAATTTCCAGATACATGGTATCTACATCACAACCGTTTTCTTATCGAAACTTAATATTCTTACTGACTAATAGACAGTTTTATCTGAAGCTCTAACCACTTCACAGCGGTCCTACAGGTAAAGGAAACTCTCTCCCAACGTACATGTGCACGGCCAGGAGAGGACTTATATCGGATTTACCTGTTGTCTGATCCCTTTCAGAATGAAATAGTCTTAAAACTAAAGTAATGTGAAAGGTCAATTAGTCTTCCTGACTACCTATCTGCCACAACTACAACTACATACGAATTCCAAATAACCGGTACTTTCTGTGGTCTATTTTGCAATATTTCTAACTCTTATCAAGCAGATGTGTGATACGTGATATGTGAGTTAAGATATAAATGAGTGCAAGGCAACCTATTTGCCCGTGGTAACAGCATAGAACAGAAAAGACGTATGCGCGTTTTCAATATAACATGAATATCTGTTTGTGGAACTCCAGAATTGATCACACATATGGAGACATCAGTAAAAAGCTTCACATACAGGCCCACGTTCGGCTTTCTGGGCTTTTGAATAGTGAGGGATCATCAAAATCCAAACAACAACTACTATATGTGCCTTGTTTTGAAAGACACATGATAAAGACCCTCTATCATGCTTAGCAAGCAATTGCTACATTTCTAAATAAAATGTTGGGCTCCTTCAGATATTCTGCAATTAATACAAATGCCCAGCCACCTCTGGGGTATTTCTGAAGAGTAAGGAGTGCATGAATTGTCCAACTATTCTTATACCCTTGGACAATGACCTTGATATTGACCCCTTAACCTCAAACAAGTTAAGGGTCATTATATATTTCATCAAAAGCAATATATGAGAATAGTATTTTAATCCTTAGAAATAATTACTTTCCAAAGTATTAACAACAGCTTAGATATATTTATATACTTTATTACAAAAGTTACAAAGAAGGTGTTGTGATGTTTTTTTTTCCTATAACATTATGTTTGCTATTGTCCCTCTACCATAACGAATTTGATAATAGGAACAAGTCCAGTAAAAGAACAAGTACATTATGTACATAAGTATCAATTGTGCATTCCAAGGTAAAAGCCAACAGCTTTCTGAAAATACAGTTGAGACCATAAATCTGGTGAACTTTAGTTCCCATGCAAATGTCCAGATAAATGATGCATCTAAATTAATGTATTGAACTTCTTATACATATAATGTCCTATACACAGTTACAAATCTATTCATGGCAAATTTCAGGCAATTGGTGTAATCTAATTTTATGTCACAAAGGAGAAAATTCAGCTACAGATGTACTTAGCTAGAAATTACAGAATCATTTAAGGTAGAATGCAGTTATATTGAACCCCAATTTACTGAAATCTTGCTCAATTTGAAATGAATTTCATTCCCTGGCTAAATAAATTAATTACATTTATAAACCTGTAATTTTGTACACCAATGTGTAATGTATTTTTTTAAAAAGAAAACTCATTCCTTTTCAGTTTCAATATATATCTGGGATTTACTGTACAAGTGAGTGTAGGATAGACAGTGTAGATGACAAGATTTCTGTCAATTTTAAGACCATTAGTTTTTGCCACAACCTGGACTTTTACTAACCCACAAAAAGTTAATAATGAAGGATTATTTTTTCTCACATGGTTTAAGACATAACAAACAAAATGAAGTTCTTCATTTTTTAATCTTTTTCTATATCTATACTGGTCAAATAGCTATACTCTAAACACAATAATAGAGGAACTGGAATAACATCATACATTTTAGCTAACCCTTTCAACCCTACAGGTCATACTGGACTGGTCTAAACAATAGAAATGTGCATTCCGTTTGGATTCCTAGGGTTGGACGGGTAAAGGATCACACTGTCATTCATACTCAAGTGTATAAGACATACACGTGGCTTTGTGATATCACTAATAGTGTGTGAAAAAATTCTCTCATAAAATACCAGTGCAAGACAAGTGTGTGATTTTCTTTCTCTTAACCTAGAAACAACTATTCACCTATTTACCTAGTATGACATATCTCTCCTTTAGACACCCGGAAGTGTGTTTGGAATCCTTGACATCATAAGTCGTACAGCCTAACCTGTTTTAGGAGACCAAACAAGGGAAGGAGCAAAAAGTGCCCCATATGACAGGTGGTCTCTTAATTCAGGTGATTTATATAGGAAAAAACATCTTAGGAACTACTCATTTAGGTCACATAAGACAGATTTTCCTTTAATTCGTCACTAAGGCAGGTTAGACTTTATATTAGATCTACTTTTGACATTTGTCCACTTAATACAGTGTTGAACATGATGATACTTTGATCTAAAATATGTATCAGAATTGATGTTTGGGGTGAGGAAATACCTATCAACCACCACATGGTACAGGGACAGGGAAATCTCTACCTTCTTTCATAGGTTTGTAATGCCTACAATGAAACTTGCAGATTTGAAATTGCAAAACAAATCTAGAAACCATTTTATACATTGAGTCAAAATTATGCAAGCTATCATGGCTCCATAGTCAGCATGTTTTCCTTCTGACTGTGAGGTAATGGGTTCAAATCTGCTCTGCAGAGACTCGGATGAAGTCCTGCAGAGACTTAGCCAGTTGAGCAACAGACTTCCATCAAAGAGGTCCCTGCTTTGATCCCTGGTCACACCAGATTTTCAGAGGTAAATTATTATCTCCTTTCCGCCTAATCGCTCACCTGTTCTATGCCTAGATGGGGGATAAAACGGTCTGCGATGTATGGTTGATACCTTTGTCAGCTGTGCAAGTGTCGGGGCACTATAAAAGCCATTAGAAATACAGACCACTCAAGAAGAGCAAACACACACACTTATCATCTCCCTGTCTCATAGAGATGCATGTAAGTGGCAAAGGTTTTAAGTAGTCACGCCACTTGTTAAATCAAGCCAAAAGATAGATAGCTGAATTCCTTTCCTTCAGATAGGACAGTAAAAACTAAGGTCCCGTGTAACGGTAGGTGTTGGCACATTAAAGCACCCTCCCTAGACGTTAAACAACTATACAACAACCCACAAACTTAAATTATGTAAGAAAATAATCACTGATTTGGGGTAGTGGAATTCCACCTCAGGGGCAAGATTCAATATCAAGGTTATCCCACAGTGACTCTCCTCCTTTCTGTGGATTTTCGCTGCCCTAAAACTTTTCTAAAACCAAAAACTTTGATGATTCTATTAACTCACTGGTGACCTTGACCTTACACTGATAATTATTGTGAACAAATGGTCTTGCAAAGATATTATTGCTAATTGCTTTTGTTTTGTTTATGTTTTTTTTTCTTTTTGCACAGCTTTCAGAAAATGTCTACTTCAGAGTTATGTGTTAGACGGCATGACTTAGTACGACATTTCTTTGGCCCAAATGCTGTCTGGGGATAAATACAGAGCATCAGAATCACACTTCCTACTGTGGCGCAGTAAATGATGCCTGTGCTTAAACGTCTTGGAACACTTTCTGCAGATATAAGCTCTCACATCGGAATGGCTAATCAGGTGTTCTTTCAGAAACGTTTTACTGACAAATTTTTTACCACAAGTTTCGCATTGTAGGGCACCATCTAGTGCAGTGTGCTGTATTTTCTGGTGTAATTCATAGCCTTTCTGAGTTTTAAATCCCTTTCCACATTCTAGACAGGCCACAGGGTAACCATGGTTATTGACCTCTACAAAATGCTGTGTTCTAGATTCCTTATTTGGGAAGGAGGTGAAGCAAATTTTGCACAGTATGTGTTCATGTTGAAGCTGGTATGAGCCAAGGGGACTTGCTATTCCCATGTCTATTTCTACAGGTAAGCTTTCTTGCAGAGCTCCTCCATCTACAAGGAGACAAAAGAAATCCAATCAGAGATTAACTATATATACCAAGTTTCATTTATTTAATATATTGTTCTATCTTACATACACACTTGCTTACAAAACTTAATCTAACCTTGTGATAACCAAAACAAGACTTAATTTAGCCTACAGTTACAGTTATCTTTAACATTAGTCAAGTTATTTCTAAATGACATTAGAGCTAGTGAAGATTTCGGAAATTTCTTCCCTTTTAATCCTTTCAACACCACAGACCAGATAGACTGATCTAAGACAACAGAAAAGAGCATACCCTTCTGATACAGTAGGGTTGATAGGGTTAAAAAACTTTACCCTATGGTAGGAAAGAATGTTGAAGTGCTTTTTAGCATTCGGGGTGGTTCTCCCATCACCCACCCTCCTTACAATAAAGATTCAACCAAAAGGAGCTAAACAATACTTCTGCAACTGCAAGTCCCCCTCCTCATAGTGATGCAAGAACATGTATATACACAGTACGCTTTTGAAAGAATAAAATCTGCAAATGAATTTTATAGAGGATATCTTAAAATCACTGATCAATTCCATGTGTTTAGGAATGTGAGTCATTAAAAGAAAACATGCATCTTAACTGTTAACAAAATAAGATTTAGATGACAAATCACACATCAAACTTATGGTGCAATTTGCAACTGAAAATTTATAATACATTGTAGCTGAGTAAGCCAAAGGCCTGAATAAAACCATACATCATCAATGGGTACCTCACTCTCATACATTTGTTGTGAAAGATAAATTCCCATGAAATGGCCCTTGGCTCTTTCAAATTCAAAACTAGATCCATGCTCTGAATGAAAATGCTGCCAAAACAGACCTAGATCTAAGGTAGCACACCTGCCATTTTCTCATATTGTGCGCACAGAAGTTTAACTCGTGTACACTTGTTTATGTAACACATCAAAACCAATTTTGACATGAAACATTTTTTACTAACTATCATGTCAACGAGCAACTGGTTTTATGTCCAGTGCTGTATTGCCAGACCTTTGTAACAACCCTGTGAATAAATAAAAAGACTGAATACCCCAGATTTGGAAGGAAAAAGTTATACCTGATTATATGCCAAAATGATGTGTTCACTGTTGCCAAAAATAGAAAAAATAACAGTACAAAAAAAATAATGATAATAATATTCATCGCATTTCTGTGTCCAATTTTCAAACTTTTAATACTTCATCTGATTAATATTACAGTAAAACCAATCTTAACAGAGATTCCCTTCACCTATGAAAAAAATAGTCCTTTAAAATTAAAAGTATTTCCAAGAATATTAAGTTTAGTGTTTGCTTTCTCATGAAATAAGTGGTTTCACAAAAGTAGTCCCTCTAGCCTGATTCTACCGCACAAACACGCACATTAACAAATTAGAATATCTGCCTTTTACTGTTGGTTAATTCCACAATCAGTATTTTCTATGCCTCTGAAAATAAGGAACACAGGACATAAAGATTTTAGTTTGTTTGTCCTCAAAACTTCAACCATACCAGCACTTCAACAGCAGGAGTATGACTTACATATTTCACATGTCTTTTCATTACAACAAAATTCTTCATAAATATCATTTGACACTGTGTTGCTGTATTGTTGTTTAATTCCCCACACATGAATCTCTCATCCATTTAGAAACATCAACGAAAGATAGTGAAGGGGTAAAATATTTTGGCCTATGCCTGGTACTTTGGCCTATGAGCAGTGAAAGATATCTAACTTGGTGACATCTACATTGTACTGTGACAGGGACCTTGGCTTTTACTGTCTCATCCAAATGAAGGGAAAGGGAAGCCACTCCTGCAAAGCAGGCTTAAGCCCATTACCTCTGGATCTGATGGTGAACATGTTACCCCTGAGCCAGGATTTAATGCCATTGTCAACCATTTTACTTATCTTGACCCAGCTGCACAATGCATTGTAAAATTAACTTGAAATTAGCCACTAATTACAACTTAGAATTTTAGCCTGTAATTAGCTAACTACAGTCAACTCTCGTTACAACGGCACTCGTTTTACCGGCAAATTCGGCTACCGGCAAA
>JACSZP010020701.1:7808-18416 GCA_016161895.1 Pinna nobilis
GGTATTGTCTGTCGTTGACTTATTGAATTTGGAATGTCCCTTGGTGTCTTCTACTTAACCCCTTCTTTTACATTCCTTTAAGTAAACTTCATGTGTTAAAAGTATTTGAGGTGTTTTAAATAGGAATTACCAAATCGGCAATATATGGTGACAGAATATTACCAACTCCTCCGCATGATGCGCTTATACCCATACCACCTTGTCTGACGCAAGTTGGAAAAATTTCTGCGCCCCAAACAATAATAGCAGCAAAACCTGCAGCTGCGACAAGTTTACCCAGCATCGCCAGAGCAACTGTTATTGGTTGTAAGCCTACAGGATAGAATTTACATATATTAAATCAATGAAGATTTATAATAACACCAATGACACATCTCAAAATTTTCTACCAAAGTACCGCCATTGCTCTAGGAAGAAGCTTTGGCTTTTCCCTGCTCCTCTGATGCTTCGTATTACGAAAAGTATCACCACGTTAAAATCATCACTGCTCAAAGGCAGAAAGTGCTGAACATACGTTCAGGTTGTAGCCCTTCACCGAACTTTGGTGACGTTTGCAATATATAAGTGAACGATTCTCGAATTGAGTTGGTCGTTAAAACAGTATGACCCCCAACAAATTTTGAGTTAAAAAAATAAAAGTTAATTTATTTGAATATCTATAAATTCTGTCGTTTTAAAACTGAAGAACATGGATGTAAGATTTGTGGCCTATATAATGTAAGAGACAGAAGGCTAGAGTAAATGATGAAAATCAAGTTAAATATGAACGAGAAACTATACATTCATTGTACATACTTTCACCCAGGTATAAAAATGTAAAAATTGTACAAATGCAGGCCAAGCCACAAAGTGTCATGCAGGAAACATGGAATTTTCTTCTTCCGGTTCTATCCAATAAAACTAAGCATAAGGTATATGCCGGGAAATCTACTAAGCCAGATAGAAGAAAATTCAGGAACAGATCTCCTGACAAATTTTCCAAACCAAGGGACAAACCGAAGTATACCATACCGACAGCAATCCTGTAAATATATGAATTAAAAATGTGTTTACAGATTTACCTTGCTTTTCAAACAAAGATTTGGGGCGTTGGAACGATGAGTTTAAATCTTTCAAACGAGTAACTTATTACATGTAAAGTAGTGAAATGTCTAAAAATATACATCTTAACTTAAATCCAATTTTTAACAAACTAGCATCTGTGGGAGAGAGATAAACTTGAAAATACGGGTTGCAATCGTAATAAATTATTGCATTTATTTTAAGGTTACGGAAATGTTCGATGAATCGTTGGAGCTTAGTCCTCTGTGTGCTATTTACCAAAATCGTAATGTACGGTATAACGTAGAGTTAAGTCTACATTTTATCTTTTCTTAATTATACTTTACCTCGCTCGAGAAAAGCTACAAAAATATTTTATGAAATGATATATATGGGCGTGATACTTGGAGAGTAAAGAACATGACTGACCAGTTTAACATTATAACGAGGGTCCGTATTAGTAGAATCTTTCTAGTAAACAGCTGTTTCACATGCCCGGATGGGGCATTTCGATCACTCTGTATATCGTCCATTTGATTTTCGGTAATTATGACTCTGTTCTCCTTTGCCATATTCCGGAGGATGACCTTTGCTTCTTCTCTCCTGTTCTTGTTTATCAGCCATCGAGGGGACTCTGGAATAAGACTATGGTCAAACAAAAATAATTTGAGCTAATATATATGTCCAAACTTATATAAGAAAAAATTATTTAAATGGAAATCGAATGCATCAAAGATATATGTTACATTTTTTTCAAACTAAATACAGTATGAAATATCCAAACATTTTTTGTAAGAAGAAAAAGGTGATTTTATCAAATTGGAAAAATTAGAATTAAACAAACATTTAAGGCGATCCCTACTTATTTTTTCAATTTTATTCCATCAGAGAGTTATCCAATGAACATGTACGATAATTGCAGCATATTGGCAGTGGACGCTTTTCATTTCATGACAGAAAAAAACGATACCGTTTGGTATTTGCAGTACGGAACTTCCGGAATACTGATCTGGTTTAAGTTATTGAGTTGTTTATTTCAATGCATCCGCAACATCCGGTTAATACCAAGTCTGAGCATCATCTAATTATCATTAGCCAACTCAAATCTATCTTTTTCACATGTTGGTATTGTAGGCCAGGAAGGGATAAGATCAAGAACAAATATTGAGGTGTTTTTTCGCATGAACCAACCAATAAAAGTTTAGTTCATTCGTATTTTCAGGTTAGAGCTATCGTTACTACGAACACAAATTGATGCTTGACAATTTCCTGATCACTGTTGAGCGCACAGTATATAAAGAAATCCGGAAACGGTCTTAATATTTTGTCACTTCTCGTCCAACATTACTCATCATCCTTTATTCATTACGATTTACAACGTTCAATCTGATTTGTAATTAAGAGTTCCTTTATTTCCACTTAATAGACAATATACTTTATAGCATAATCAACCATACGGATCCCCATTACTTTTTCTTATTACAGATTAAGTTATTAGGGAAGACTAAAACTGGGCAACAAATCTACATTTCGGAGTAAAATAACGTGAATCAAATGAGTTCTGCAAGGTATCCAATCTTTCTCCTTACTTCATTGTAATATTTTTCTATGTTTATCTAAGGTTAAAATGCCGTTTATATTTATCTGCATCTCATTTGAGTAGAATAATCATTTGCAAGTAATAATTTTACTGTCAAATATTTCAAAACCTCTTCGTAGAATTCTTTTTCACTGTATTTCTGCAATCTGACACGGGCAAATCGACCATGCTCAAGAAAACGGTTAAAGGTTTAATTCATATATATTCATCATAAAATCCTATTGTTGTCACTAAAGAAAAACTCAAAATATATAAAAAGAAAAGTTTGCATTTTGAGTTGATTTAACTACAAACTTATGTTACGATAAGCACCACGTTTACAACACACAAAAGACTGACAGTTATCGGCGGATTGCCATACTCAATATCTTACTATTCATGCGCGTATTATATCTTAAAATACTTAGTATAAATACTTGGAAATTCACTCACCTCAAGAACAACAGAATAAGAACAACAGGACAGGAGCATGCGATTGCCAAATACTTCCAGTGACGTATGGCGTAGGCTAATCCGGCCAAGATGACCAGTCCCAAGGCATAGGCGTATCCTAATATCATCCCTGTAGTGATCCTTTTTGAAGGTGTAACTATTTCCACTCCTAATATCATCAAGGGTGAATTGCTAAGAATTATTCATGTAAATATTCAAATTTCTTCACACTATGAAACTATGATATTTCATAGGCCACATAACCCCTGTGCACAAAGAGATTGTAATTCATTCCCAATGCTTATTCTAAGAGAAAAAGACTGAAATTAGGTTTCGAATGAAAAAAAAAAAAGCTTTTTGAACAAATGTCTGAAGATTTATTGTGACAACATCGGCATTTTTGCGAGGGATATCCTTATTTTGTTTTGAAAAATTCCCTGAATATTCTCAAATCTAGAGAAATTGTGAAATATGTTTTGTCATTTTGTTAAATTCAAGCTTAGTAAATTCAAGATTTAATCAAACTGCAATGCCCCAAAAGAGCAAGTGTTTCTGTTCTCGTTTTAGCACCATTAACTGGATTTTGACAGCATAGGTCACTGCAATCAAGTTAAAGATCTTGTTTGCATTTTATTTGTTTAAAATCAAATATTGCAATATATTGAAAAGTGTCAAATTTTTATCCCCGGACGTCAATGTATGTTTTTTCGTAGACTTGCACTTAATTGACCCATATATTGTTTTTTCTATGATTTCCTTTTCTAGACGCTTTGCATCAATGCGTTTATAATTCGGATTGGCATACGCCTTTGCAATCATTGGGGATCTTTGTTAATGTAAAGTCGTCTTAAACCCGTGGTGTTAATCTCTTCCTAAGACGGGGAGGTCTACAGCTCGAGCCTCGGCTAGAGCGACTGACTTCCCCAACCTTCGGATGGGACAGTAAAAACATAAAATTAAAGGGATGAAGTAGAAGATACCAAGGTGCATTCCAAATTCAAAAAGGTCAATGACAGAAAAAACCGTGAAAAAATAGAAATGAGACAGTATTCCATTCCAGTGAAACGCGGATCTCCGAATTCCAGAGGTGGGATCAGGTGCCATAGAACCTCTCGCTTCTGCTGTAAACCGAGACACAGCCCTAGGTGCAAGTATTGTAATCGTTGACAAAACGGTGCTATCTACACAGATTAAACAGAAGTGATCATATGACGTACAATATCTTATATACTGATATCTTACCAATAACAAATCCTGACAAAAAATTCCCGGAGGAAGCCATTCCCGTCAGAAATCGTAGAACGCAGAAAAGGTAGAAATCCCTGGCAAAGGCTAGAGACATTGTGGATATGAACAAAATACTGAGAGAGAAACACATAGTTCTCTTCCGACCGATTCTGTAAAACAATGTACATATGTTAACACAATTTGACCAAAATTGAAGAAGTATCGTTGGATATTCGAAAATCCAAGTTCATAAGAATATGACAGGTCTAGGTTATGTCAGTCTAAATGTGGAAAACAAATGTATTTTCCGAATGGGGTTGGACCAAGTGTCCGGACGAAGCTAGCGTCCTTGTTGGCATGCCAAATCCAGGGAAAATGTTCTACGCGAACCCTACGATTCCGGTAAAATGTCGATTTCGGTTGAAAATCCATATGCCCTTTGATCTAGCTAGCAAAATTTAGTCAATATAAATGAGCACGCTCAAATATATCATCAAGTATTCTAGAAAGGGAAACCTCATATTGTTTAACAGTTCACCGTATCGACAATAAAACTTTTGCACTGACGTTTTCAACCGTTCTACAACGTATCATTGTGTGAGTAGTTTATTAACAGGTCGTTCAGCTCTCCAAATAAGACACTCATAAGAAGAACACGTCGTGGCATAACGTATACAGTGTGAAATTGAGACGCCTTAGTCAGAAGGTGGGATATTGCTACTAACGAATGGGAAATTCGTGATTTTGAAATTGAAATCGTCAAGTTTTTCATAAAGGGAGGTTTGAAGTCTATCGTCATTCCCAATCGATCAGATTGAATAATGGCTTGTGTTGCTTTATGTAGTCTGATTTATCTCAGGTTTAACAGGATACATCTACTACTGGCTATTTTGAAACTCGTTTATTGATAGACAGGACGTCGTCGATCTACCTATAAGTAAAACTAAACCAAGAGGCAAACATTTTCTTTGCTGCAAAGGAGAAAATACAAGGCATGAGAACTACATACCTGTCAGAAACCACACCAAAAGAAAAGTCTCCAACTAATAGTCCCAGAAAGTACATCATAGAGGCAGTGGATCCCCAAAGAGTTTTATCGCAAACCAAATCGTTCTACAATAACAAGTGATAAAGATTTTTACGATATTGCATTCTCTCAGTGTTATTTTTCAATGTGTTTACTTTCTTTAGCCAAGCTGATTAACTTTTTTCTTGATTTGACTAATATCAAACTTTATTTCGATGTGTCATTTAATTTTTTCAGGAATTCTTTGATTATAGACTTTTTATATAAAATTTTAGTGTATGCAGTATTTGAAAATAACGTAAATTTCACATCAACGCAATTCTAACCTACCAGTCATGTAGGCATAATTTTTCAATTTGTTTATTAGGATAAAAATGCATAGCTATTTATAGGGATAATCTAGCACTGATTTATAACACTAACCTCTGTTGTAAACGTTGCCTTGAAAATACTTTTGTCATACACCCATGAGTCACATGGGACTTTCTGACCACGTCCAGCTTCGATGTCCGATATATTGACGATGTATCGATCACATGAATCGTATTTGATATTGTCATATGATCCGATGGTCGATGGAATGGTTACATTGATCAGCTGACGATGGAACTCGCTTTGTATCTCATATGTGTCGCCAGGAAAATCTGGTATTCTACATCTGAAAGACGTTAATGTACGAAAGCGTAGTTGGGGTCATATTGAAATATTTTAACAATTTCAAAGCTAAAGTTTGGAAGATTTCAACTGCCGTTTGTAACATATAATTCTTATTTGTGTTTACTTTTTTGTAAAGCACTTTTAAAAAGTTTGAAATCTTTACATTTCAAGAGATTATATGTATATTATCTAACAATATCTAGGCCCAAGTATAGCATTTAAGGATTGTATTTAGTTTTGTGCACAACATGATATGAAATACCATTCATGTGCTCGAACCATCGTCAATACCTCGGACATCGATAATGGATGTGATTAGATTTAAGGATTGCTTTTAATTATATGCACAACATTGATGTCGCAATTCAATTGCCCGTGTATATATACCTAAGTACAACCAATACCTGCATTGTAAGCATTTGCATAATACATGTAATTTTAAAATGTCGTAAGACAAGATAATCTTAGAAAAGGAAATATCCCCAACTAGAGGGAAAAAGCAAGCACTAACCTGTGATTTGCATTTCCAAGTATGAATACAACGATAACACTATGAAACGCATCCATCATGGCAGCAAGGCATATAACGAAGTAAATTCTTTTTTGAAATCGTCCAAATGGTCCAATAATTTCAAGGAAATCGTCAAAGTGCATTTTTATCTCTGAATACCTGCAAACTTAAAACAGTAAACTGTGTATATTGCATATATGGTATATTGTCGCCGAAATCATTAAAGTATGTTTTATCCCAGTCCCCTAACAAAATAAAGACATTCATGCCCTTGACAGTTTATCCAACCTCCAATCCCGATCCATTCATTCCATTCACAATCGGTAACTTGGTATTTTTTATGTAAAGGAAAGAAATGAAAACTAATAAGATAAACAATTTTATTTTGAAAAGAGTTTAACTATTATGGAAGCGTGATGCCAACAGCATATATATACATCTACGTACACAGTGGAAAAACAAGATTTATTTATAGTAAATTAACATGCCCAAAATATAATGTTTAAAATTAAGTGAGAATAAAGTAAAACCAAAAATAAATTAAAGTTATTGATCTCAATATATATTCTACTCACTTCTTTTTTCTGTTTGTCCTTTCCTTTCTAAATTAGTTATTCCAAGACTTTAGTGACGAATGAGTACATTTAATATCTTCGGGACGTGGGAAATTATCTTACTTGAATACGTCAAAATAATTGTAGTTTTATGTGATTCTTTTTGGTCTTTTTGTTGGTGCTTGATACTGATGGTACTGATGAGCTGCAGGTAGTATTGCCGTCATGGCCATTTCTCCTTTGCCCGGAGAACGAGATTTTTCTCCAAAGTTCTTTACAAAGTATAAACCATACACCTTAATTAAGACCCTTTGAAGCTTAGCACATAGTCACAATGAAAGTAGCATTATCAATTACGGGACTTGTCAATCAACAACACCGGGCATTTAGCAGGAAAAGAAATAATTCAAAAGAACATACATCTAGCGTATTTTGTATTCATTTCTACTTATTTATATTGTATCAAATTTTGGTTTGTTTATCAAATATGTTTAATCTAAATTCAAATATACCTTCTGAAATATCTAAGGCAATCGGAACCTGGTCATTAAAATATCTTCCTCTATCTAATTAGAATAAGATTTATTCTTCGAATTATAACTGATAAAGACCGAGGTCTTCTATCACAAATGGTGTACACAGATTAAAGAACATCCTCTACCCAATGACACATATAGCCGAGCACAGTACAGGATAAAATTTTCGATGACGTCTCCATTTAAGCGAAGGAAGATAGTAACAACACAAATCAATTTTAAACTGTTAGAAAAGCATGCGTTTTCTATAGAAAGCATAATATACTGTGTCATAGTCATATGCAAACTTAGATTCAGTTTTCCTTCACTTTATCTGTAAAAGGGGTGAAATAGGAGATACAAAGGGGCATTCCAAATACTGTGGACAAAACAAAAGAGAGACAGCACTACAAACAGTATTACACACATATACACTTACAACTAAAATAGAGTAACA
Organism: Pinna nobilis; assembly: GCA_016161895.1. Lineage (NCBI taxonomy): Eukaryota > Metazoa > Mollusca > Bivalvia > Pterioida > Pinnidae > Pinna > Pinna nobilis. Next base: position 15,830 of record JACSZP010020701.1, read on the forward strand.
CGAACCGCAATAAAAAAAAAAAACCGGGTTGAGCTTAGGTGTTCTGAAAAGTTAACAACTGCTCCTCGCGTGGCACCAGTCGTGTCACCTTTATTTTAAGATAGCTGGATTCCTTAAGTTTGTATCTTTATGGAAATTACATGAAATGAAAGATAAGTGTTGCTGTAAGAAATAGTGAGAAAATTAAATCAATGAGCTATTTATGCAGAGAAGGGTTTACTTATTATCCATCGGTATCGAGTAAAACGCTGGGTAAAGCGTTGCCAAACGCAAGCGAATGACCCTTTGGTTTATACTTGGCACTAAGTTGAGGAACGAGGGTTTTACAACGTGGCGCAATCAACTTTGACAAAGAACGCCCTCGATCGATATTAGCGGTTTATTGTACGCCCATAGCCTTCCAATTAAAGTTCCAAAAATGTAGGGGCCGCTGTGGCCTAGAGGTAAGAGTGTTCGACATCGAATCGAGATGTCCGGGGTTCGAGCCAAAGACACGTCGCGGCTAGCTGTTCCTGCCTTTCGGATGTCCCGAGTCCCTGTCTCACAGTAAGTGTTGGCACTTTAAAACACTCTCTGCTCTACGGACATTAATACGTTGTCCTTTGCCGACACAGTGTGACGTCTTCATATAAGTGAGATACGTTTTAGTCAAACGTTGAACAACAAAACAGCCAACCTACCAAAAATGTATATGAAGAAACAATCCAAAGTACATATCAGTATCTATCCTTCAATGTAAGTCATTGGATAAACAATAACTACCTTCATTTATTAAGATTAATTTTAATTAAGGAGGTATTATTTTCTTTTCTATATTTTGAAATTAAAAGAGAAGTAGAGAGTCAAGCTATTACACTAGCATATATGTTCCATTAATTCACCTTATTTCCAATATGTGGCTAGAATACGTGTTGAAATGACATATTTATGTGACATACATGTATACAATACAATAGATCAGTGTGGGATACATAAGCATCAATAATTATTTTGTTTTGAGAGAATATTATTCCATATTCCTTTTCAACCAGGTTGTTGATGTTGATATTGCGAGAACAGCGAAAAGAAGACAGCATCCAGAGATTCATGTGGCAAAACATGGCAAATATAAACTTATACGTATGACGAACAAAGTACATTCAGACTATTGGTGGACCATGCGCATCTCAAGTCAGAACTGCATTATGGGACACATGAAGCTCACGTCTAAACTTTGAGGTTGAATCCCTGAAGCTCATGTCTTAGCACGGGCGAACAAATAGTTCTACATTCACGAGAGATGCCTCAACGTGTATATTGATTTTTTTGGAATTTGATCTCTTTTAACACACACACACACACACACACACACACAGAGAGAGAGAGAGAGAGGGGGGCAACATGTAAAATATTTATTTGATTGTCTGTTTATCATATTTTTGCAGATAAAATCAGCAAAATTATAAAATGCTCCTTATTCTGCTAATTTTCACAAATAGAATTCATTCTATTTTATACCGAAGGTAAAACATTTAGTATTGCTGTTGGTACTCAATGTTTGATATTAATGCGTTTTTTGATAAATCTTAGGAATTTGATTGAATGACATCAAAGAAATAAAAAATGTTCCCCATCACGATCATACCAATATGCTATGCATGTTTCCTCGACAGAGTTTTCCTTCGTTAAAATATTGTGAGGGCACAAGTCTTATGGAATGGCCAATACAATGATACAAGTCATACGGAATATCTTTTAATTTCATTATTACGTTATGTTAACACAGACAAGTGTTTGGTAAACCGAAAGTAGGCTGTTTATACCATAAATCCAGTGTAGTCAACATGTTTACATTATGTAAAGCATTTGTTTACTCTTATATTTTGTTATATTTACCTGGATCCTCGCTTTCTTCAGTCATGCGCGGATCCAGAGGGGGGACCGGGGGTCCGGACCCCCCCCCTGAGACTTGTCAGAGGTGGGGTCCAATGGCCATGGACCCATCTCTGGCAAATCTCATTCACATGATATATAGAAAAATTTTCGGATCACTTCGCTCGCCAGTCAGTCATTTCTTTATACTTTAAATTGTATCACAAAAAGATAGTAAGTTAAGCAAATCAATGTTAAATTTATCCAAAATTTTCCGTCTCGCTTGACTCGCCGAATTTGTTAAGCAATTTATTTAATATCTTTAATACAATGTATAATTTTATTCGATATCTTAAAAAAAAATTGAAGATTTTTGCTCGCTCCGCTCGCCAGTCATTCTTTGCACTTTAATTTGTATCACAAATAAAATAGAAAAATAGACAAATCGAAGTCCAAAATGTTCCGGCTCGCTTTGCTTGCCGAATTTGTTAATCAAATTATTTCATATATTTTATGTCATTAAAAAGAAAAAAATAATTCAGCTCGCTTCGCTCGCCAGTCATTCTTTGAACTTTAAATTGTATCACAAATTAGATAGAAAGATAGACAAAACGAAGTTTAAACTGTCCAAAATTTTCCCGCTCGCTCTTCCGCCGAATTCATTGATCAACTTATTTCGGTATAATAACGAAAATAAAGGATCACAATTATTTTCATTATTATGCATCAAATTTTA
>JACSZP010020702.1:0-10359 GCA_016161895.1 Pinna nobilis
TTTATTTTTTGTTCCATTGTCAATTGATGATACGTAATTCAAAATTATCAGGAGGGATGGCTATTTGATTTAATGCCCCAATGACTGACATGGAATATAAATTTTCTAAATAAGAAATATCTTTTTATTCGGATTATTTTTACCTATCTTAATTACTATCAATTTTCAATACCTCGAACAGTTGTAAAACAATTTTTGTGCTTTTTAGTGAATTCTAAAGTAACTAACTTTCAGAAACCTGAAAAAAAATTATTATTTTACGGAAATATTTTTTTTTAAATTATAAACCTCAAAGTATGTGGTTACTTAGAGGTAAAACGCTCACTTTTTACTGGCAGGGATATAAGGTGGGATCGACGAGTACGCTGCAGTCTTGTGTGCATGTTGTATATTACTTACATGCTAAGTGTTTTTTCTTCATAGGAATTCCAAGTTTTATCTTTATATGAACAGTTTATATATTTCTTTTAATGTCATATTGAAATCAGATTGATTATCCTTATTTTGCAATTTTTGTAGGAATTATGAGATATATCACTGTTCGTTGCCTCTACCTTGTTATTGATGCATCTCAACTCTATTGATGTGCAATTATACTGTAATAGGTATACATGTAATATAGACCTATTGAAAAGTATATGGTAAATCGAATATAATATGGCATTTTTCATTTCACCTTCTTTTGTTAGTCCGCAATCTAAATATCAGCTCTAGGGCCTCCCACCCTTGGGCTGATATTGGGGTCTCGGACTGATACAGAAGAAGACTTGAGAAATACTATATGATATTTTATATGTATATTTTCGCCTTTGAAGAATATCAATATGTTAATTTTATACAAATATCTTTCCTTTCACTTCCTTTTTCATTCAAAACTTGAAGTGTGTAACGAACGGTCTAACAACCTATATGAAACACGTAAGACAGCATTCGACCCAATGACAGGTCGTATCGGCAAACCAGACCATTATACCGACTGCAGAATCTGTTTCTTTCCCTTTTTCTATTTTCAAAATATTAACATTTAAAAAGCAGAATTAACGAGATACATCAATTAGTGTTATCACACAACTGTACGACCCACGTTCAATTAATTCAATCTGCCATTAATGAAGTACAATCAATGTGGTGCCCCCAACCGGAAGTTATAATTCAATAGCCAACGCTGTAGGATATTGGGACGCCAAGGCGGAAGGCAGTTGGTATTCAAAACAGTTCATGTATCATTACACGCAGATTTCAACTCATAAAAATTGCATCTATATCCCTAGGTAATTAGAATATCGATTCATTGATATTACAGCCTGTTTATTCGGACACGCTACTAGAACATTACTGAAGCCATCATTTTTGTTACCTTTGATTTTAGATTAATTCATTTATCGTGTTACGAGCCGGTATGAAATCTTTTTGCCGTATTGCTTAATGAAGTGCGCTGCGCTACAGCGACTTATATTAAACTCTAAGTACATAATTGCCTGTCAACCTTCAATAAACATACATGAGTACAGAAATATTAGCAGACATATTTAATCAATTAGGGGGATTTTTTTTTAAACATAAATCCACCACCCAGTCTTTGACTTTGCATCCTGACTATAGTGCCGGGGCTTCCTTTGACATCAAATCGGATTGCCATCAACACGACATTTTGATCACGATGTTTTATTGTTCAGGAAATAAACAATATAAATGCGACACACATGTTATCACAGTAAAGCTAATGATGAATTGATTGTTTAAGGGTGCGAAGTAAATTCATCATTCATATAATTTGCAAGTTATTTTGTTTAGATGACGTTAATTGTAGAATATGTAAGGTTTTTTTTTTAGAAAATTGTAGAATCCTACAGAATTGAACATTCTGATTTTAAAATGTTTTATTATTCATCTAATGGGTCGATCGTGTACTTATGGAATGCTTGACGCACTTTAGATTGTTGACTGGTAAAATCATAACTTACAAAACTGAATCATTTATTTGCTAACACGTTTTTCATTTAAATAGAGAACTCCATTTAAAATATATTATTAACATAAAATCGTCACGTTCTAATTTCGAATACAATTTCTGTATCTTTTCAAAAACATAAAATATTTGAATCTTCCTACATTTGAATGCATGTGGTCTCTTTCAGAATCACGGAGTTCACCTCCGACTTCACAGATATCGTAGCCTTTCACCGTTGTTTCCCTGTATATTGTATATTTCGGAATTTGAATTTTAATGTGATGAATTTCAAAGCAAAAAAAAAATCTTAATCTTTCGCCATGAAGGTCTTTCATCTGCAAAACCGCAAGGATGTTTTGCAAATAATGCTTGCTACATGAATATTTCATACATTTCAAAACAACAAACAAGCACCGTGTAGCAATTTTGATATTTTGAATTGTTAAAATACCAGCCATTCAAACAGTAAGATAAGACAAAGATTTCCTGAAATTACACAAGGCAAAATCATAAAAACATTGTTTGTGTCGTTTTAAGATATTGGTAATATAAATCATATGATATGATAATTCGTGGGGAATTTTTTTCTGTAATGTTCTATTTTTAACAATAATGTAAAGGTAACAAATAGCAGTACATCTAATAACAGCTATAAGGAATTACAAATTAAAGATTCTCTGTCACCCCTAAATCTTTATAAAATCAACATCGGAATAAAATATACATTTCTTTGTTTAGTTCACTGAATAGAAATGAAAGAAAAAAATTAGAACAAAATAAAAGTCTTTCACAGTTTGATCTTCATTAAGTCATTGCATTTTTCATGTTGATGAAACTTTTTATGAATTGTTTTGCTTAACATAAATCCAAAATGTCAGTAAGATATTTAGACAATTTTCTTATGCAGTGATTATAGATGCTTATGTAAATTAATATTCTCAACAGGTCAGATCTCTGTTCCCCGTCAGGTTAAGATAAAATAGCGAATTGGTGTCCCCGTAACCCCGAATTATTTGATATTTGCCGCCCTAACCTTTAAAGGAATATCATGCAATTTTGACATTTGATCATAAATCCTGTCATCACCATGAAATTTGGATCTTATTCTGTTTCAAATTAATGCCTTAAGTTGACTGCCTACTAAATTACCTAACATGCTTAAAAGTATAGATGCGCGTGAAGATTTCAGCTTTTCTTAATGTTTCTTTATTCTATCACACGAAGGACAATAATGCCAGATAAAATTATAGATTTCAACAAGAATTAAAAGTATCTAAAACAAATAAATAATTTTTTGGATTCTGTAACTGAAGTATACGATTATCAAGTACTACTTTCTTATTTTCCTTATTAAAAAGTAATTATGGGACATTTCCTGTCAGATCTATGCGTTGATGTAATGAAAGCACACAGGCCCAGATGGGTTTTCTGAAATAAGTGGTGAATTTGTTCTTTCCTTTTCAAATATATCACTGCTTGACTTAATTTGCAATTCTACTTTGCCTTTGGAAAACCGTTGTGCACAAAAAGTATTATTATACCTCATCAATTAAAGACAGTTGGTGATTGCTTGAGAGCCGCCACGTGTCAGGGAGACAAAACTTCATGTATCCCTCACGTGCGTAATAAAACCCATCATATTTCCCTCTTGCGAAAACCCTTGGAGTTTATTCGACAGTTTATCTGTCCGATGGAACTGTCTGTTGTGTTCCGAGTACAAAACTCAAATGGAAGGTAGCCTAGACAACAATAATAGCGAGTGCGGTATTTGAGAAGCGGACCTGATTCTGGTTGAACCTAGTTGATATTGTTTATCGATGTTACAGGGGTTAGGGATATGCTCCCTCGTCGAACGCTAATCCCTTTTTTCCTTCACAACTTTACCGGATGTGACTTGTTCCCGGATTCGAATTATAGGTGCCACGGCGGCTCTGACGTAGAACGGGTGATGTGTACCTTTCCGGAGCACCTGAATCCACCCCGGTTTTCAAAGAGGTTCCTGTTTATCTGTTTTAGTTTTTTTGTTGTTGTGATAATTACTCCATGTCGTGGTTTATTTTTAGGGGGGGGCATGGTGTTGTCTGTTGTTCGATTTTTTAACTTGGAATGTCCCCAGTGGTATTTCTTCCCAACCCAACTTTCTTTTTTGTAAATCGGGAACATATACAAATACGTCACTCCATGGAAAGAGGTGGCAATATAATGATTTTAAGAAACCTTTCAAGCGGCATACTTCCATTCACTGAAGTCGAATTTGTTCAAATAGCTGGCTTATATTTTCTTATCACTTCTTCGACGGTTTATTTTTCTCTGTTCCACTCTTAGAAATGTGTATTATTCTGACTTTGTATTTTTTCTCTGGTATGAAACATTGTCCCTTCTCTAATGAAATTACGTTCCTATTCTAAACTGATAAGTAAGTATGCTTACATTTTATCGATGATGTTTGATGGTCAAATATAGAATTTCATGACTTTTGGCTTAACATAAACCTAACGGGAGCAAACATATGCCTATCCTTGAATAAATGCCCAGTTTTCCATTTTTACTTTTTTTTTCCTTGAGAGGGGGTACGAACAACAAATTATTTCGTAACAAATTTTCAAATATAGATATAATCGTAGACAGAAACGTTTTTCACAAGCTACAGCCAATGTTGAATATATATTACAATTTAAACGCTATGCGATAGATGGTTCATTTTGATGTCTTCCCGAGGGAAAGTTACTCGTAGAAAAGCTTTTTAGCCAAGCATTTGTATGTGACCAACTGAATACGTCACGGAATAAATTACACGGTCGTCGCAAGAACTACATCAAATAGATTGGTTACAATAGTATCAGTTTTTTTATTCATTTTCCTTTGTCGGCCATCTTTGGGGTCAATTGAGAACACTTTATGAATAAATCAACCACATTACAGACGACAATTCGCCTATCTAGGATTATTCCTTTAAATATTTATAATGCTGACACAATCCTCATACCTTCTACCGTACATAAATACTGGGCGATAATTGGGCGAAATAAGAAAACCTCAGTCATCTTTCAAATTTTGTATAACTATGAACAAAATACTCCATGCTGAACTTAAAGATTGTCGACAAAGTGGAGTACCTCCAAGAAAATTCATGCTCTTGCCACCTGTCTTTACGATACTGTAGATCCAGAAATTTTTGCGGAACCTTTTTTTGGCAAATGGTTGTTTTGAAATTATTCGCGCGTGCATGTTAAGTTTAGAAATCCATGTTGTATGGTACATGTTAATGTAAGGTTGGTATATTTAGCGAAAACTTTATTTTCGCGAGTAAGTGTTCTCGCGTAATTAGGCGAAAATAAAAATCACGCGAATAAAACTTGATTTACAGAAAATCATATTGTTGTCCGGTGTGATGAATGATATTCTTGCCTTGGTCCTATTTTTACCATTCTAAACAACGAATTTTGCTGCATCGTTTAATAGACATACCCTTATCTGACTTTATTATGAAAGGAAACTGATTCATTTCACCAAATACAGAAGATCCTGATTCCCAGCACCTGACCTCACTCCTTATATGATGTTCACATTCGATTATATGGAGATTTTCTTTAGTTCCATTCACTATTCCTTGCTTTGTTTGTCCTTTTATGAAAAGGTAAAGATAATGAACAATGATTGATTTCATAATTCCTACAAGGAATGCAAAATAGTTAGTTTGGCAAACACGGACCCCTGGTACAGTGGGATCAGGTGCCTAAGAGGAGCAAACATCCCATGTTGACCGGTCACATCCGCCGTAAGTCCTATATCTTGATCAGGTAAGCGGAGTAATCCGCGGTAAAAGAAATCAGTGGGTAAAGAACGGTCAAACAACCGTTATGAAACATGTCAGACAGCATTCGACCAAATGAAAGACCGTATCGGCAAACCAGATCATTGTAGCTGACTATAACCGAGACTGTAATATGAAAGGAAAGTGACGGGTGTTGCTAGAATGCAGGAGATGCTGAATATTCCTAGGCACCGAACCTCTCCTTCTTTTATGTTCGCATACGTTTTAATGGAGATCTTCTTAAGTTTCCTTCACTATCCCTGGCTTCGTTTGTCCCTCCGTCTGGCGAATTTGGTTTAAAGAAATGGAATTTGACAAGTCAACTTACATTCCTTACCATTATTTATTTAATACCAATATTTATTTATTTATTTATTTATTCTTCTTTTTTTATTTTTATTTTTTTTTTTTTTTTTTTTTTTTTTTTTTTTTTTTTTTTTTTTGTCGTCCTCGATCGAATTGATAATTTTATTGTTCAAGGTATATCATTTTTACCATAATTTCACGTACATAAAAATGTCAAAAATGAAACAAAAGATATTTACAGTAAATTGCATTGATTTGCGCATTAAACATCTGAAACAGTAGACCATTGAGTAAATATTTAACATCTATGGTTAAATTCAATTTCAATTTATGCTTCTGCGTAAGTTTTATGACAAAGAAGATATTGATTTAAAAGAAATAAACAAAAGCATAAAAACTAAAATTTAGCTCTTGTTTCGTTTTCAGATAGATTTCATTAGTCTTTACAAAAGTTGTGTGGAATAAATTATGATGTAACTGATATAAGAGACGTTCATTTTTATTAAGCGGCCTTGATACAATTAACTAATTGTTTATACTCTTTTGTTTCACGACCTTGTTTTGTTTTTGACGCCAGTTTAGCCTTTTCCTTTTCATCGTCGACGTTTACGGATCACAAAGTCGCAAACTAAAAACAAGGATGTCCGACCTATTCAACTGCAAGACATTTACCATATGTATAGTAGGGAGCATTTCTTAATTAAATGCATCTTTCTGTCTTGTTTAGACTTTATTTTCTCTTTTTTAAATTAAATTTTAACAGTAGAATGTCATCAAATTATAAAAAAAATATGAAAGCCATCACCAAAATATTTGTCACCACTGCAAAATGTTTGTAACGTTTTTAGTTTAGTGTCTATTGAAAAATGGATTTTACTTGAGAGAATTCTTTAACGCTAGAACACAATCAGACGAATAAGAACTATACGTTAATTATTCTAACTGTACTTAGACATAAATTATTATCTTTGCATGCATTTTCGCGAATTATCATCTCGTGAATAAATGTAAAGATTGCCAAAATAAAGATACGCGAAATTTTACGGATTTGTAGTATACAATTTGAGATTAGTAGGCGTACGAGAATTCTAATTGGATCTATAGTTGACATTCCCATTTCATTTTCTTTTACCACTATAATCTTGACTGTTTATAACAGCAGCATGGATTAGCAAGCACTGTTAAGATAAATTGGCAATACAATGAACATTTTGACGTTAGGACGAGTAACATAAGAATTAGACGGATTGCTGTCATTATTCTTGCCAACCGTGACCAGATATATTCGTAAAATGTATATCAGATAGGAAATAAAATAAAACCGATAATTTCTGTGGTTCTCCAATTTTCGCGAAATACGCAATGGCATTGATTTCTCAAAATTCCATTTTTTAAGAGAAATTGAAGAAGTATCGAATCACTTACAAAAATCAAAGTCCTAAAGTATGACAAAGTTAGGGAAATGGCGTTCTCAGCGTGGAAAAACGATTAGCTAGATGGGCATTTCCATAATCATACGTCTGAGATCTTGAATTATTAAATCGCAAAAATTTGCAAAACAAAAATACGACTTTTCACTTCCGAAATTGAAAAAAATTTGCACCATTAAAGAGTGTACTTTCACTGCTTTAGTATTTTCAATTTTCAGTTGTTGTTGTTGTTGTTGTATGTTGTTTAACGTCCCATTCAAGAATATTTCGCTCATATGGAGGCGTCACCGTGTGCCGGTGAATGGCGACACATTTTGCCTATGCTCGGCACTTATGGACGACGAGCAGGGAGGGTTATTTAACGTGCCAGCACTTACTGTGACACGGGGCCTCGGTTTTTACTGTCTCATCCGAGTGGCGCTGCGCGGATTCAAACCCCGGACCCTTCGGTTTGAAGTCGAACACGGTAGCCACTCGGCCACGGAGGCCCCGTCAATTTTTAGTAAAAACGACGACATGTATCGTACGATGCCAAGTATGCAAGAGATTTATTGTCAATAACACCAGAGCAAATGTTGGAATAAAATATACTGGTGCTTGCACTCGAGCAAGCGACCTTTACCAGGGAACCTTATGCTATGACAATCATAAATATGTCAAAATTGTACAGTAAATTCTCCGGGGATAAGGGCTCTGAAATAAACACTTCATCCGAAAACGCGTAAATGTCCCAATTAATTATATAATTTGATTGCTTTAAATAACGCCGGGTTTCAAATTAACTCGCGTGTGCAAAGTGCGGCTGAGCTTTAGATGAAATATACAGATTAATGCAAATTTCTGTCGTTGTCGCTTGTTAAAAGCGCAACGTTTATGGGAATTCGGTGTATTTAATGTCCACTATAGCAATCTTAACACTTGGTATGTTGTCATTTTTGTAGAAAACAGCGGGTTTTACATGGTCATTTTTCTTTCATAAACATGAGTCTCGGTCCATACGCCAATTGCTTATTCATGATAAAGACTGAAACATGATCCTCTGCCATTCTGTTACCACCGATAGATATGTATATGACAGCGCAATCCTTGGTACTCTTCCGATTTTCTGTAGCTAACATTTCATCTATATTGAGACTTCAAGGTACACGAATACCTGTGATCCATTTGAGATTGCTATATCGTCTTTTTATCCTTTGACCATTGAGAAATATTGCCATTGCCTGCTTGTTCAGCAAAGAGAAATCTCGGTATTTGAGTTCTGTCCATTAATGTTTGCCTCTTAAACTGAGAGCATTTGCGTATGCCTGGTCAAACATATCTCCGAAAAATTTGTGGTACGAAAATATTCACATAAATGATGTGATCCTTGATAATTTTGTGAAGAATGTTATGCTTTGTTATAGTACAAATATATTAATTATTTGGTATTAAGTATTGGAACTTTCGTCTGACTTATTCTACGTTTTCATTATTATTATTATTATTATTATTATTACTTTTATTATTATTATTATTATTATTATCATTATCATTATCATTATTATCATCGTCTTCCTTATTATTATCATTATTCTTTATCTAGTAATATATTCCATTATATCATCATCAACATAAAGAAGAATAAATTTTTGTTAAGTATCATTTTGAATTATTTTTATCATAACGTACTTTTCAACGTATTCTAGGTCAGTTCTTCGTTTGAACTTCAAACGCTGCCCAACCTGAATACGGTACAGCTAGGCATTGATTGATAATAATACAGGGAATAGTTAATTAATATTCATCTCTTAAAAAGTGGATGAAATAAAATAAAATGTGATTTTGAAACGAAGTGATAAAACCTTTCATCGCCTCTATGCAACACGACATTTTTTCTCTTATAAATGCAGTGATAAACAATACATGTTCATTGATAACTACTAAAGGTATCCTGTGTAGCAGGAAGCAACTGGTAGTGCCATCGACGACATATTAATAAAACAAGATAAACAAACTGGTGATACAATAGATAGAAGTACACTAAGGTTTCAATGAGGCTCTAGATGGGCCAGGTCTCGTTTTTTTCTCGTGTCTCGTGGGCGCTCTGTTGTGTCAAATTACTTTGAACTTTTCCTTTGAATTATTTATTACCATTGAACTTAAGATTTACGAGACTGAAATGTCGCTCAGTGCATATTATTATTGTCAGTTTTATCAATGAACGGAGTTGTTTTTTATTTTGCAGGTACTCTTCACGGCGGAGTAGGTACATTAAATAATCTTTTTTGATCGTCACGGTTCTTACGTTACAACTAAAGATTTCCCACTCGTCTAAATTGTACATCACATCGCGTGATGTAAGACTACTAGCTCGCACCATACCATCACGTCATACCGTTTTGCGACCCCATACGATTACCTTAGATCGTCAGACTCGCACCATTACAGTCATGCTAAAAATAACAACATTTCTCAAAATAATTCCCATTCACCGTCACCTTGCTACCTTATGTCAGCTCAACATCTTTTCATCTGTCTATAAATATATACATTTATATACAAATTATGCTCTTACAACACTGCATTATATTTCAAAGTCGGAGGAGCGTCTTACAGCCTTAGCACGTGTTACGATATAAAGTGCAGGATCTATTAGCCTGAAGTGTCATACTAACTAAATATATATTCGTACACATCATAAGAAGAAAATGAAATGTAGTGACGCAAGAATGAAAACTCAAAAATAGCTTTTGATTCAACTGTCTACAGAGTTCCAAATAGGCGGAACGAGGGTCATTTTGGTTCCTCGCTTAGCGTATTTGCCTACTAATCGAGAGGTCTTGAGTTCGAATACGCGTTGTGAGCACGGCTGGCATGTT
>JACSZP010020704.1:0-10863 GCA_016161895.1 Pinna nobilis
GAAGGTCAAAGGTCAAGGTCACAAGACTCTGTTCCTTGAAAATGGTTTCCGCACAATAACTCAAGTACCTGTGGGTCTACAATGTTGGTACTTCACACATGGGTTGCCTATGACTCAAGGAGGATCCCTATTGATTTTGGGGTTCAAAGGTCAAGGTCACATAACAAATGCTGCCGCGGGGGGTATAAGTCCCATTAAGACAATTTTAGTTTTAGTCTGTATTAACCTCAGTTTTCCGTTTTAGTCTGTATTAACCTCACTTAGAAAACTATCTCACTAAGCAGACCAAACTTAGCCAGTCACTTGAGTGGTTTTAATAGTGAAGTCTCACTTTAATTCTTCATTTTAACATAACTTGCTAATATCTTATATCATTGGTCTAAAATTTTCAACTGATATGAAAGCTATTCTTACATTAGATTTGGCTCAGGGAGAATTCATTAATTACACTGACAGATTGAATGATGATATTTTTCAAATAATAGGTATGAGAGTACAATAGCAGGTCAGTTCTTTGGACATAGCCATGCTGTTTTTTATGAGGTGTTTTATGATGACGTCAACTTCACTCGTCCCACAAGCGTCCTGTATATTCCTGGAAGTGTTACGACCTACAGTGACCTCAACCCAGGGTACAGAATCTACGAAGTTGATGGATTTTACACAGGAAGCAGCTGGGTAAGAGTTTATACATGTATAAACAATCTACATATCTGATAGAGGTAGTTTAAATCAATTGGAAATATGTAATTTACATATACATGTATGTTTAAGTTATTGTTGGCTAGCATTTGTATTTGATGGCTCTGACTTTTTGTAAAATCACTTGACATTCAATCAGGTATGTTCCACAGAGTGACAGCTGCCAAATTGCAGTAAAACAATGGCACATGTACATGGGCAGCTCTGATGGATAAAATTAACTTGAGAGATTGGGAACAACCTTTATGTACATTTTTTTTTTATAAAAACAAGAATGTTTGAAATCAATTTATTCTCAATAACACCACTAAACTTAGTGACAACCATTTGGTACTATCAGCACACCTGCATATGGTGACATCTCCATACAATTTAAAGGCTCATGAGTGGGATGTAAAACAAAAATACAATCAACCAGCTAAACAGAGTTGAACGCTTTCAACCCCAAGTATCTGAATGGTATGCCTTTTTCAACTACCTTAGACCAGTCCATTTTGGTCCGTGGTGTGGAAAGGGTTCTTAGGCCAGTCCATTTTGGTCCGTGGTATGGAAAGGGTTAAGGATCAGAATGATTGTCTCATTTCTTTGCTTGTCTTCCTCTGTTACAGTCAGCTTTGGACTTCACCAACTATTACCTTAATATCACAGAAGCTAACTTAACAAATAAACCAGTGTGGAAATTTGAGTACAAGGCTACGGTAGGTGTTTCTACTCTTTTATATACAGTTAAATCTCAAAAACTCGAATTACTCGGGACTGCTGAAAAAATTCAAGTTTTCGAGACTTAGAGTTTTCGAAAATACGACATCTCTCAAGCTGAACGCTATTCCGCCGATACAACCCCTCTTATTCACTCCCTTTTCTGTCCACTTTTCTTATTACACATCCATTTGGTAAATATTCTTAAATAATTTAACAATGTCGTTGTCTTGATTCCTAAATAAAAAGGCAGTAATAGAAATGTCTGCCAAAAATGACATTTCAAAAGAGTGAGCTGATATTTCACAGGTATATTAAGCTTTGGACTGTGATATTTATTCGAGAGATCGAAAATTTCGACATCAATATTCGAAAGACCAAGAGTTAATTTTGTTTATTTACAAAGAGAAAAAATTGGGACCGTAGCTTTATTTCGAGAGATCGACATTCGAGTTTTCAAGATTCGACTGTACTTTGTAGTTCTTTCTGTTTTAGTCAGCAATGGATGGAGCCATACTGTGAACTAAGTTGATAATTAGAGAATATTTGCCATTTTATTGCAGAGGGCAGGTGGTCTCTTGCCAGACACATTTGTGACTGGGTTCTCCCTCCCCCCACTAATATAAACTGGCTGCCCCAATGTGACTGAAAGTTTTTCTAGTGTAGTGTAAAGTAGAAACAAACAAAAGAAAACTCAAATTTTGATATCGCTCTAGTCAAATTAGATGCTGGTGTCAGAAATTTTGACCTATGCTACAGACTTTATTCTAGGCAATGAGATATTCTTAATGTGCCAGTTTGTGCTTTGTCACAATACAGTGAAGTTGGTCTATAACAAAGTGAAAGGGGATTGACTTTTGACTTTGTTTTAGGCATCCTTCGGTTTAAGCATGAGAATTTACTACATGTATAGATAAATAATATTTCTTTTCGGGGATTCTATTCCTCTTTGTTATAGCACTTAAATTGTTTTAAGCCGATTCGTTATAGACCGACTCCACTGTACCTTCATTTTAGTATTATGCTTGATCTATTTGGGATAAAGTATTCCTTTTTTTTTTTTTGCTTGTTTGAATTTTTTGTTTATTCATTTTTCCTTCTGAGGTGTTGTATAATTTCTTTACTTATTATTTTTCAAAATTTCTTGCGCAGACCTCCAATACAAAGATTCCAATTGATATGAAAAATTTCTATTTTAGGAAGAGTATGGAATGAAAAATTTGTTTCCGGAAGATTGGAGTGATTTGATATACAGAATGAAATCCAATGATACGTTGTTTCAGGTGTTTTACAGGTAAGTGATGAAATACAAGAGATCTAGTTGTACTATATACAAGGGTGATAATACTATGAGAATCCGTACTATTATAATATGACATCATAGTAAAATTATGTCTTAGATCACAAGGGGAATATTTTTGTTATGTAAGAAGCTTTCTCAAATCAGCATTCAATCAAAAATGTGTGGGTGAATCATTCTTTGAATGTGTTTAAACGGTTTGTATAAATTAAAAATTGGACAAGTTTTGTAACTTTTAGCACAAGTTTTGTAATTTCTAACACAAGTTTTGTAACTTAATTGCATAGTCAGTGTTAACTGGTGACATCCTGGCCAATTGTTCTGCTGCTCACTCCTCCATGACACATGATCCCACTTCTAGCTTATCAGAGGTCCTCATTTGTCCAGTCTTCACCAGGTTTGTGTATTATCACCTGGATATGTGATTACTTGTTATCTATGTTTTGACCTCCAGGGGCCTCCATGGCCAAGTGGTTAGCATGTTCGACTGCGAATCGAAAGATCCAGTTTCAAGCCGTGTAGCACCACTCCGCTGTTGCCGTCCCTGTCTTTCGGGTGAGACGGTAAAATTCGAGGTCCTGTGTCATAGTAGGTGTTGGCACATTAAAGAACCCTCCCTGCTCTACGGCCAGCAGTGCCGAGCATAGGCAAAATTTGTAGCCCTTCACCGGCATACGGTGACGTCTCCATATGAGTGAAATATAAAAACAATACCATACCATACCTTGGGCCTCCATGGCCAAATAGTTCGTTCATTAAGCTTCACTCACCTCTTGTCAGCTGGGTTCAAGTCTCGCTGGAAAATTACGTTGATTATATGAGAAAGTTGTCCAATTTGATTGTGAAAGGCTGGTGGTGTCATTTGTAACTGGGTTCTCTCCTCTATCTATAAAAACTGGCCACCATCATATTAATGAAAGATTGCAAAAAAAAAAAAAACCAAAAATCTTTTTGTTTTTTGTTCAAAATCTCTGAAAAGGCTAGGTGGATTTAAGGGGCAAAAGCTTTGATAAGATTTCATTTAATAGATTTTTAAAAGTCTGTTTTGTTATTTAAACATGATCATTCCATTTTTCTTTCAGGCACTACACCAAGTCTGCAGACCTCACACCTTGCACAGGAAGTTGTAAAACCAGTATCTTATGTGACCTCAAATCTGGAAGGTCACATGACCCTAACCTCTGTAAGGACATCAATTCCTGATTTTTCCTTGTTTTTGGAATCTTTTGTCATCTAGTCAGCTGTATAGAGAGGTATATGTGGAATTGAACAGGTCTCTCATGTGTATATAAGTGCTGTTAAATCAGAACTAACAGTGTGATCAACTATCAAATTGAATTGGAAACATACAGTCAGTTCCAAAATCTAATTACTTAAAGCTGCTAAGTTTAATATGATTTATTGCATAATTTGCATCACAATCTGTACTGCCTTAGAGACCCACTGAATTAAAAGATTACCTGTCTTATGTGACATAAATGTATGCTTACCAAAATGGCTTTTTCCTATATAAATGACCTCAATTAAGAGGCCACCTGTCTTATGTGACCATATTTGTATCTTCCCTTGGACAGTCTCCTAAAACAGGTTTGACTGTACCTTGCAAAATTACAATAAGGGTCTTTAGTCCTTCATTTGAATTCCAAAACATATTTACACTTTCCATCCAGTTTCTCTTAAGTGTAAGTCTAATGCATCTACTCAACTTACATTCTTGATTACATCAGAATATTTACTGTCTTATGGTGTCAAAACTGTACTATTACTGCAATTAAATTGTCCATTCAATGACACTGAGAGCTAGTAAAGTTTGTACTGGAACCTGCTGGAAATGTTTAAATATATATCACCATTAGTCAGTTATACATAGATTCTCGTTTTAACAGCTTTTGTTTTTTCCTTATCATAATAAGTTGGACCCCCCTTGGAATAGTTGGACCTCCCTAAGGTAAAAAATACTGGATCCACACATGTAGCTGTGCATTCATTTACATGATAATGCCAAAACATCTGTATTGAAATTACCTCGTGGTATACCGGTGACTTTACTATTACACATGAGCCACACTAATGAGTGAATAACTGCCCTTAGTATACATGTATCTGTATTGTCATGTCATGTTTGTCACGTTATCTACTTACATTGTAAATATTGTCTTACATTTGTGAAGAATTCAACATTCTACAATCATTTATACGGTAACCTATTAAACTGTAATGGAAATATATCTGGGATTGATATATATGAAGTTATCCGTTTTTAAGAGAGAGCCATCATTGCTCTGAGATAAAATGCTCGTTTTGAATATCTTCAGAACCTGGGGTCATGGGTTTGAGCCTCAGCAGACCTATTGCAGTTTCTTTTTCCACATCTGAATAAAAGCCTTATTTTTTTTAATTATTACATTCCAAGAAAAACTGAAAAGCTCAATTGAATGTACAGGTAAGTATGGTGTGTGGTCAAGTCTTGAATGTGTGACTCTAATTCTTATAGAACGAGGGTAGAAAGGAATACACCCCAAGAATACCCCCATTATTTGCATGTAGATTCTATAGCATAGATAGATGTCACACTGAAAAGTGATGGAATTTTAAACAAGACACAACTTTTAATACAATAATAAAATTGAAGTTCTGTTCATTATACAATGTTTAAGAAAGTTTAGCATACACATTGCAACCCACCTTTTAGTAGACACAAAACACTGGCATGGTAACCTCGGACTGAACTTTAAACAAGACATAAACTGCCTAGTAGTTGCTATGGTAACCAACCTTTTAGAAGATGATAAAGAATACTGACAGATTAGTTTAGCATAACCATGGTAACCTACCCTTTAGTAAGTACAGGACATTGGCAACACCCAGTGGGTAGTATTCATGCCCTTTGGGTATTGCACATGACAATATTGTAGTATTTATTTATTTGTTATTTACATAATTTATTTCAATGTTTTTGTATTAATGATCAATATCACTTCCAGCATTGGTTAAATACTCAGCTCTGTATTAAAAAGTTAATTCCAATTATCAGTCTTGGACCCAGTTGCACAATACATTGTTAAATTAGCTTGTAGTTAGCCACTTGCATTGTTAAATTAACTTGTAGTTAGCCAATAACTACACTTTAACAATTTCCTGCTTGTAATTGACTAACTTTATGGTTTAATGCTGGTGCAGAATCGTATAGTTAGTTAATTTGCCAGTTCACTGATGAAAAAATTATTTAAGAGCTACCACAACCACAAATTTGACCATAAATAAGTTAAACTATTGTGCAACTGGGTCCAGAAATATTTATTGACATTGATTGTATCATATTGTTTTGTATTTATCAAACATGCAATATTTTGATATGAACTATGTAAGATATGAAATTTATCACACTGATAAATGATTTATCACATTTTTGTACTGATATATGAAGTATGTGTCTCATATATTTTCAATGAGCATTTTGTAAGATAATGTAGATTTAGTGTGTATGGGAAACATGGCAAGTAGTGATATACAGTTGAATCTTGAAAACTCGAATGTCGATCTCTCGAAGTTCTCGATTTCTCGAAGTAAAGGTACTGTCCCGATTTTATTCCTTAATAAATTAAGCAAAGTAAGTCTCGATTTTTCGAATGTCGACGACGAAATTCTCAATCTCTCGAATAAATTTCACTATCCAAAGCTTAAAATACCTGTGGATTATCATCTCAACCTCTAGATATGCAGTTTTACCACACATTGCATTTGCTGAATGTTTATTCAGTAATTGAAGGATGAGTGATGATAACAGTGTCTCAGAGAGGGAGTGAATTAGAGGGTTTAAGGTGGCGGAATAGCGTTAAGATGGAGATCGAGTAATCATCTTTTTGAAAACTCAAGGCCTTGAAAACTCGAAGTTTATCAGCAGCCCTGAGCACTTCGAATTTTCGAGATTCAACTGTATTACATATGTAGATGATCTAGGAACATTTTAAATTATGATGAAGGTACTATAGATATATGTGTAAGTGTTGTTATGGAGATTAGTGTACTTGTGTGTGGGAATTATCTAAATTCAGCTTATCAACTAATCAGAATTCAGTATTAGATAGAGTAAATTCTCAAACTTAAGTAAAGTCTTACTTTTTAAGGTGCCCAACCCAGAGAACCATGATGTAAATATCATTATAATTAGCCTAGTGTATCATAATAATTACAAAATAATGCGTTCAGGAATTCTTCAATGCTTGTTACTTATGTGTCCTCTATGATTTTACATTAGTTTGTTTCTTTTTGCTTTGCTTTTGTTTTTTCTACTTGTCAGTTTTAATTATAGTTTCCGATACCTTTCTAATAGCATGCTGTGGAGGTGGATTTATAAACCACCCGACTGGTACAAAAATATTTTATCAAAGAGATTGCACCTTCTTATAAAGATTTAAGTTGCCTTGGAGATTTGTTTCTGTTCAAATATTTAAATAGGCGTTTTACCAGATGAGGTGATCTTTAAGCCAAAGTTCAATGTATTTACAGATATTGTTGGACAAATTGATTGTTATGGTCAAGCAAAGATCATCCCACAAGGAAAGACCCTAGATTACATAGACAACATAAGTTGGACATTTGTTTTTGTAACATAATTCATGATATACTGGTAACAGCATTATCAGTTTTCTCAATGAGTTGAGTCTGAAAAACTATTTACCCTCAAATTGACCTTTTTCACCAGTATGACATTTCCTTGTGGGATGTTTGATACATTGTGTGATCATGTGACACGTAGGTCTTTAAATACTCTTGTTTATGATTTATACAAAGATCTCACCAAAGCGTACGTTATTGCGTATTAAGCAAACGGAGATCATCACAGAACAACTTGAAGATAAAGAAGATTATTGTTATTGTATATAAGCAAATTTCCACCCCCCATTTTTTGTTCGCCCTCATCCTCAATGGGCAAATTCAGAACTTTGAATTCATTGAATAGAATTATGACAAAACTGGGTGAATTAAAATTGGAGCGAAATGGTTTGCATGTGCATTAGGGGCGAAAATAGCAGGGGGTGAAAATAGCCCATTATACAGTATTGTTATTGTATCTTATTTATTATAAGTTCTTTGTTTATGTCAAATTTATGTTATTTATCAGTATATAATAAACAATAAAGATAAACAAATTTAGTTGATGTTTTTTATTTGTTTAAGCAGTTCAGTAGGAAATGCAATGAATTTTGAACAAAGCAAGCTTTTGTAGCCTAATTAACCTTTCAACTCTATAGACCATGGTAGACTCTTCAGGGTTTTTTTGGCTTTCGCTTCTGATTAGACGATACAAATTATAATCCTGTGTCGAAATACACATCAGCACTCACTACTAATTGACCCTGAGGACCAAGCTTGCTTTGTTGTTATGTTGCTGTTTAATGTCCCACTCAAGAATCTTTCACTTCTGTAGAGAAGTCACCATGTGCTGGTGAACGGCAACAAAATTTGCCTATGCTGATCAGCACTTATAGTTGTAGAGCAGGGCCGGCGCCGGAAGGTTCTTAATTAATGTGTCAACACCGACTGTGACATGGGACCTTGGTTATTACTGTCTTATCCAAAAGACAGAGACAGCAAACTGCAACCTGTCTTGGGCTCGAACCCCAGACTTTAAGGTCAGATGTCAAACACGCTAACCACAAGGCCACGGTAGCCCCAATAACAGCATGTGCTTATGAATAGAAACCGTAGAATGAGATACCAGAGACATTTAGCTTGAGAATATGAAAAGACAAGAAACAATCAGAACTATTACATATAAGAACATTTATTACACAGAACACCACTGACTACAATTCAACAGAAGTTCTGATGAGCATAAGAACATTTATGTTCGAACACAGTCATATTGTAGGCCTACAACTTTTATCATTTCTGTGGATATTATGTGTAAATACAAGTATAGTTGAACCCAAACGACCAACTGTCTTGAAAGACTGATCAAAATTTAATTTCTACAACTTTTTATCATCTTTATGGATATTGTAATATGTAAATACCTGTACACTTAAACCTGAAAGACGACCTGTCTTGAAAGACTAATTAATTAAATTATCTTGTACATATAAAGTGTCTTGAAAGACCACGTTTCAATAACTGTATGGCTGGTGGTCTCCTAAGGCATGTCCCTGCACTATATAATATTGAACATGTTAGTAAAATAATTCTTAAAAAAAATTGTTTTGAGATCAAATCACTAGGCAACATCTTAAGTAGAAGAAAAATTACTGCTCCTGCTGGAAACATTCGAAAATGACCAAATTTTTAACATAGTGTTTTCCCCCTGAAAACATGTATATCTACCTCATAAGGTATTGATAAAGCCAATGTATATTGCTGNNTACCAACAGAACAGCCTAATCATTTGACAGTCATCATATACCACACAAGCCAAAGTCATAATTCAAATAATTATTATTGTATGTTAAAGACTATTGTTTGTAAAAGCAAGCTAGTTCAACTTATTGGAAGTTGACAATTTGACATCAGTAACATAACAATATAACAGATGAGGGAAGAATAACCATAACAATAAATTGCCTCAGTCACTAAGGTGAATTGTAAAATTAAGACTAAAAAATATACATGTACATTGACTTCCTTGTAATACAGAAACCTGCTTTGGGTAACAACTGTATATAAAGACCCCAGTTGTTCAACAGTTGGTTAAATTTAACCAAGGCTTAAATATAACAAAGGCTTGTAGAAATATAGTAAAAAGCCTCAGAGCTTGGTGAAATAGCTGAAATTTAATAGCTTGTCTGCCAATAAGTTCATTTTAACCTAAAGAACTTACTTATTATGCAACATATTTTAACTCTGGGCTTCATTTCAAATCTTGGTTATATTTAACAGAGGGTTAAAATTTAACCAGCTAATGAACAACTGGGCCCTGGTCACAAAGACTGTTATTTGCTGTTCCCAATTGTACCATTTGTGTGCAAATCAACCTTTATATGAAGACCACCTTCCTCTAAAGACCAGTTTTCATGTGTCCCTAAAGAGGACATAATATACAAGTTTCACTGTATCAACAGTTTTTTTAAT
Organism: Pinna nobilis; assembly: GCA_016161895.1. NCBI lineage: Eukaryota > Metazoa > Mollusca > Bivalvia > Pterioida > Pinnidae > Pinna > Pinna nobilis. The sequence continues at coordinate 9,770 of JACSZP010020704.1, forward strand.
AAGAAGACCCACTATGTACATCCGGAGTGACTTCCCCCTGACTTAGGTGAAGGGTAAGTCTACAGGACTATGTACAATTCCATATTTCCAAATAGTGCAGTTATCTCCCCTGTTCATCAAAAGTTAACATCACATCAGGCCTGATATTAAATGTGCATACATTGGCAGCTTAGTTATGCTACCACAATAAAATGAGATCTTAAAATATCAAATTTTTGTCAATCTTTATGCAACTTTGTCCATACAAGTGGTGTCACCTGGTAGCTACAATCGGTGTATTAGAAAAAACAGGGGAGATAATTAATCTTTTAGGAAGAAGAATATGGTAGTCAAATTACAACACAAAATCTCCTTTTCCCAACCATTAAGATTGAGACAATGAAATACACTCTTTGTAAAATAACTGTAGACATGACACAGATATTGACTTATTTACACTTCCCTGGCTTTACACTAAAATAAATTAAGAACAACCAATGACAGTAGCATCATCATCATCATCATCATCATCATCATCATCCATTCAATGGAATTTTACACTTACAAAAAACAAATTGTATATTTTTTCTGTCCTATTCTTTAGTCTGAATGGTTAAAATTGATTCATATTTAACAAAGTATTTAAACAAGGACCTCATTTGTTTGGATGCTTTTGTTCCCTAGCAACTTAACATATTGAATGAAGTTTCTGAAAAATACCTCTTATACTGGCTAATATTATTCTAAAATTCTGTCCTCAGCAAGTTTTGTCCAGATAAAGAATCAAGAATATTGGTGTCCAGATAAACAAGTTAAGACTGTATATCTATACATGTACATGTACATGTATTTCTAACTGCTACAATCATCCACTAATGTCTGTTTCAGCATCATCAGCACTATTTATCTTAATAACAAATGCATTATTATCACTCTAACTGGCCACAGTTTATATCTGCACATTCTCAGTGAAATATCAAATCTTTGGTAATGTTTAAAATTTCTTTGAGTATTTTGAATGGTGCAGCATTCAACGTAAACCAGAAATCTGGTATTTTTGTTTGTTGAAATCTGATTCCCAACTCTTGTTTTTTTTCCTCCATCCAATCAAATTT
>JACSZP010020708.1:0-33352 GCA_016161895.1 Pinna nobilis
ACGCATATTTTCGAATACAACAATGTCACAATCGGTGATGGTCATAAACAAGAAAAGGGGGAGGTCGCGATTAGGTATGCGACAAGTATACAACTTACGCATTAATCTAACTACAAAATTATTCTGCTGCATTAATGTGAACACGACCAGTTACGAAACAAAAGAATAAAAACAAAACAAGGAAGAGAGTCATGGGACATTGACCCGTGATCTCCCGCCCCAAAATCAATAGGAATCCTCATTGAGTCATGGGCAACCCATGGGTGAAGTATCAGCTTTGCAGACCCACAGGTACTTGAGTTATGGTGCGGAAACTATTTTGAAGGAACAGAGTCATATTAACTTGACCTTTGACCTTCCAACCCCAAAATCAATAGGGATCCTCCCTGAGTCATGGGCAACCTATGTGTGATGTATGAACTTTGTAGACCCATAGGTACTTGTGTCATGGTGCGGAAATACATGAGCAGACGGACAGGCATACAGACAGACACGGTAAATCCAGTGTAACCTCCCCCCCCCCCTCCGCACACACACACACAACTTTGTTGGAGGGGGATATAATAAACAAAAAACCAAATTACTTCATTTTAGACCACCTTAAGCTTTATAACTAATAGGTCAAAATTTTGATCGATTTTCATTGTATGAGAGACTTTGTCACTACAGTTCCGAAATGTCGCATGCTTACTAGTGCATAGAACAACCGGAGTTTTCTCCCCGAACTTTGATATCTGGACACAAATGAATGTTTGAAAGTGAGAACCCGACGATAAATAGTCCCATTTACTTATTTCTGTGTATGTATTCGAGCTGACTTGGTTTGATCTTTCTGTTCAGAACAGAAACTCAATATGTCTTTACAATTAGTGTCGCGTGAAGCAATGCATGAAAACTGAAACACGTTGAATGACCTAGGCTATATTTTGTTTCACCTTTGATCTTTATTCTGTTCTTGTTTTTTTTTATTTTTCACACTAAATTGCCCAATCTTTAATATCATGTTACACAATTCCAGAATGGCGATTTCACTACATGACAAGCTTCTCATCTTAGCCAGTCCCTGAGCACAGAGAGGACGGTTAATGCGTGAGATAGTAGGCTTTGATCTTAATTGTGAATATGTCGTATTGAGATAATTCTGTAAGTGTTATGACTGATCTAATGTTAATGTTGCATAAAATAAGCTATAAACAGAACCCGTTCACGTGAAGGCAACTAGTCAGACAATTATAGAGTGTTTATTGTTAATGTTATCCATTAACACATTAGCTTACACGTGATGTCTCTTTAGAGACTGATGTTTTATTGCCGAGTTGCCCAGAACAAGAGAAATTGATATTGATAGGCAATTCATTTTATATAGCACGACCTCGACTACATATAGGCGATGATATTTCCTTGGTGACCAATATATAAGACCTGTTTACTCCTTGTATGAAGTGTTATGCAAGCATAAAACACTACTGAGGGATATCCGTACATTTTTTCAACATTTCAATTCAATCATAATAGCTTTAAGTATAATAAAACTCAGAATCAAACACGGGATCACGCGAGGTGTCAGGAAAGGGTCAAGGGCAATGGTTTCTCTACATCTTAAAAAAGGTTGACAGTAGAAGATACCAAGGGGGTAATCAATAATTCAAAAATCCAAAGGCAGGCAATTCATGGCCAAATAAAAAAGGGACAACAGAAACAGCTTTTGACACAATAAGACGTGTAAAACCGGAAAAAGAAAGGAGCACGACCGCAACAAACTCTGTCATATCAATTAATCAATTTACATGTATCTTGTACATCTAGTACTCATAAATTATAATATCAATACTCGTATAGATAAATATCTGAATAGTGCCTAAATAATGGCTTTACAAATGCGAATTGTTCCATCTTCTAGTATGTTATCGAAATTGGGAATATCTAAGGTATAATATAAAGAGTAGAATGCTTTTAAGACCGCCCTCGTGACTACATTAAATTTGCTAATTAGCGGGTCTTTATTCCGATGTTTTCTCAGAAGCAGGGTGGTTTTTTGGCGATGCTACTTTGCATATGTCCGTACAATACTTGAATATAATTAGGAAAGGATATATCAAGCAGATACATTTTATTGCGATGTAGGAAATAAATATATGTGAAACTATGCAACTTCAGGAATGAGTCATGAAAATGGCTAAAAGTAACAAAGCTAATAATGCTAAGACTAACAATTTCATGCCGTTTACAAATGAAGTTTAATTGTATACTTATGTTTCTTGAATGTCGCAGATTTACATAAAATAAGGATGCAATGTTTTGGGCTGTTTTTGTTTTTGTTTTGTTTTGTTTTGTTTTTTGTTTTTGTCATCTCTGTGTAAATGGTAAAAATACATCTCTTTTCATCCTCAGTTACTATCTAAACTTGCTCTAATTAATTATTTGGTCTCTTTGTTGATGTCTAAATATCCTTTCATATTGATAAATAGACTTATTATACTTATGTTGATTTGTAATGCGAAGTGGTTTCTTCATTGAATTGACCCCCAGTGCATAATCTGGGCATACTTGTGTAATAATAAAAATAGGTGTTTACTTTTCTTATTCTTAAAATCTATCGGTTTGCCCTACCTTAATTATGTAATCCTTTGTGCATTACCTTTAGCTTTATAAATATAAAAAGAAAAGTTTTCCTGCAACATTTTCCTAAAATTCATCTCACTACATTACCATAGTATCGATTTTTTTTTTTTGCATTTAAATATTTTATTTTATAACAATTTAAAGCTAAGAAGCTGATTTAACTTTCTTGATAGATTATCTGTCTGATAATTTTTGTTTCAATAACAAGGTATGCTTTGTTTTTGCTTGAAAGTTGATTTTAAAAAAGTGTGTACTTTATAATCATACGGTTAGTGAAATTAGTTTTATACATTTTTTTAACTGTTTGCTGTAATCTTGAAAAAATAAGACAAAATCAATTAAATTTTGCCTCGGTGCTGCAGGTATCAGATTCGAATCTGGACCACAGCAAGTATAAGTCGTTAACAGTAGATAACAACTATCTATTCTGTAAACTCTCGACATTCGCAGCGAAGGAATCTCAACTTCATTAATATAGAAACGGCTTTACAGTTATCTAATACCCTTATGGAAATAGAAAACAGATTCTTTTCAAAATTCTAAACGGATAATTTTCTTTTGCAATAGTAGAGGAATAAGTCATATATCAAAACAATATAAAATGAAAATGTGATATACCTATGGCTACTAGATATAAAATGTAAACCCTCCATAATTTAACAAGTATTTTTAACAATAAAGTGCCCCAATTGTTAAAATTTATATCTGATAGTGGTCGGCACAATTTTAAAAATGAAAAGGTTGAACGTCATGATTATTGACATTCGGATCAATAATTATAACGGAGCCAAATTGCACCTTAGCAGAGGAACCTTTCGTTAAAGTTTAACTGATATGTACATATATTCTGCACAAAATATATAATTTAACCTAGAGCGGCAGTGACAATCTGCAGAGTTATTTTGAGTTGTCTGCTAGTGATTCGTGCATTATCTTTGTACTTTTAATTGCAATCAATTAAACAGTGCATTTTCCCCTGTAATACTGTCAAATTATTCCTAGGGGATCAAGACTCTTATTGTTAGACACGTGTTAATGGGAACAACAAATCATACTCTGTCTGGCAACATGGACTCATGAAACATCGTTTTATTATGTTCTTTATATGCGTTTTGCATGTTACAAACCATAGTTTTGAGACCTCTTAAACATTTTTATTTTGCATTACTGATATGAAGACTCGAAATAAAAAGATATGTTTGTATGATATCGTTCCTCAATGAAATATCTCCAACTTATTAAAGTTGTATATCGTGAAATTTTGATATCGAAGAATTTAACTGAGTTGTTATCTCCGTAAAGCAGTAAATAAAATGTCCATTTGAGATAAACAACTTACATATATTCATATTATCATTTAATTGCAAAACTTCAGATTGTTCATCACCGAAATCACCCTATTAAATATCTTTATATATGACTGTTTATTTTGTTTTAATTATAGTGATTTGTCCTATTCTGTGAATACTGTCCAACAAGGGATCAATTAAACTTTCAATTTACGTTCGACATATTGTTAGATTGGATGACATCACAACGTAAAACACTACTGACAACATAAAATAAATTATTGTGACTTCAAGAAATGCGACCAATGCGACGTTAACAACAGTCTATGGTTACGATATAAGTTATATAATTGCGTAATGTCCCACTCAAGAATCTTTCACTTATATGGAGCTATCACCGCATGCCCATGATTGGCGGCACATTTTGCCTATACTCTGCATTTGTGGTCATTGAGCAGGGAGAGTTTTCAACGGTTTCTACTTCTATTTACCTTTACAAGGTTTAACCATATACATGTATACCGTAGCCGTTAAATGCATGCCCTGAATTTTCACAATTGTTTATACGGAGAGAGCGTAGTATAAGTTACTAACAACTGTAACACGGCACCCATGTTTACTCTGTTTTATCCGGACAGGGATAGCCAAACACAACGAAGCGAGGGTTCGAACCCAGGACCTTACGATCAGGGTCCAGTTGTTCAACAGTTGATTAAATTTAACCAAGGTTGATATATGTAAACAAAGTCCCTGAGCTTGGTGAAATAGCTGGAATTTAATAGATTGTCTGTCAATAAGTTCATTTTAACCCAAAGAACTTACTTATTAAGCAACATATTTTAACTCCGGGCTATATTTCAAACCTTGGTTATATTTAATCGAGGGTTAAAGTTTAACCGGCTGTTGAACAACTGGGCCCAGAAGACGAACACGCTAACCACTATACAACGCTGACCCCAAATGTCCAGAAGACATTTAACAAAGCAGATGGGCAGTTCGATGCACGCAATATACTTTTAACAAGTATAAGCATTTCATAGAACGCTTGTGGCTAGCAGAACAATCAATTCTCCTAGGAAGGTAAAACCTTACTGAATGGTGTTTAAACATGTATGACTCTTGACTGATCCCATCAATTATATTGTCCACAACAATGTGTTTCACAACATGTACTTTTAGATATGCAACAAATATTTATTGCAGAGTTAAACAATACTGATCTGAAGCAGAGATACAGTTAGATTCAGTACGTCAATATAACTGTATTGATAAGGGACGATGATTTATGAGATAACCGTAATTGTAAAATAGTGTGTTCTGTGTTAAACAAGTATAATAGTGTGGTGGAAAGAAATGTGATGTGTGTTAAACATAATGCCGCTTTTGATTTTGCTGTCTAACGACACGTGACTTAAATATTTTGAATAAAAACATGCGCGGATCCAGGGTTTTTTCCCAGGGGGGTCCAACTTTTTCAGGGGGGTCAAACTTATTTGACCATTAATGGTATGTACTTTGTCAATACCCCTCCCCTCTAGATCCGCGCGTTAAAAGTTTTGAAATACCCTACGACATAGTTAGCATATTGATAAATAAGGCTACAGGAAAGACAAAATATTGATAGATGAATTTGGAAAGACGTCACAAAACAGTTGTGTTAATAGGAAAAAAAACTTAAGTAAAGTCAGTATATTGTTTTGTTTTACTCCAAATTCGACAATGTTTAACTTATATGAGCATTTCATGAATGCAGATGAAAAACTTTACAGTTATTTTCTATGAGCGACCCTTATTAACTCAGCTTTATGGGTAATTATCGTTCATATACTTACTCTGCCAAAGAATGTCATTTTAGCCAATCTAAATACTTGGATTATTTTACAGTTACAACTTATGTTTCAAATATAAAGTCTGCCATATCCTGGATTTGAACCAGAAACTTTGCAGCACACGACGCCCCTTGGTGGGAGTAAATCATCAGAACTGCTGGTAGATGGAGGGATGTTAAATATTTTGTACCGGGAGTAACGTATAGAAAACAACATTGAAATTAATATATAATGTAATCTGGACGAACAGATATCGATAAAGCATGGATCAGTTGGCTGGCTGATTGGATTGTTGTTACTCGTCCCAATCAAGAATCATTCGCTTGTATAGAGACGTGCCCATTATTTGATGCGCCTATTCACCCACTGTGATTCGGGGGATTTGAATGTCCTATCCGAAAAGCAGGTGAAGTTAGCCTTGTCCTTAGCGCGGCTCAAGCCAACGACCTCACGGCTAGTACCCAGTTGTTATTCTGCTCAATCAATTTTAACCCCCAGTTGAATATAAACAAGGAATGAAATCAAGCCATAATTGAATTATGTTGATAAATCATTAGATTGTAAATATAAAAATGAACCTCTTGACAATCAATCTATGGAATTTAAGGAATTTCTTAAAATTCTCGGGCTTCTGCAAAACTCAGTGATATCTAAGCCTTAGTTTTTAACCAACTGTTTGACAACTGAGCCCAGAAGACGAATGCGCTAAACACAGTCATAACGACCCTAAAACAGACAGATAGATAGATAGATAGATAGATAGATAGATAGATCAAACCTTTGTTATTATTAACTGAAAAATGATTGTCAACCACCGTTCATTGACATGACGTTCTGCGAGCAGAATTGTTCAAATGAAAACAACTTTCTGAAATACATCTGACTCTCTAATCATTTACAAAATCTCTAAATGACTTGTAACGCTGCACAATTTTAGCGAGTTAGATTGCCTTAATTTTTATCTTAATTAAAACCCCACATTAATTAATGACATAAGGGCAATAAATACCCTGCAAAGTGGAGAAAATCCGCTGATGCATTCACTTATTTGCACCAACGCTGATGCATTATGGCGAGTGAATTATAAAAGAGCACTCGCATGATAAATCGAAATTATTTTAAGTCAAGCAAATAAAAGCTTCAATATTGTTTGGTTTGCCGTTGAATACGTGTGCGTTAGTTTCATGTATCGGCTAGGGTCATCTCTTTATAATGTGATAACGGCTGGTCATGTTACGAGTTGAGACACTTCATATAAGCAATTCTGTTGATTTATTCCAATGGGGATGAAGAGTAAATCAATTGCTACTAGTTTCTGTGTCCCATAACGACTCAATACTTCCGGAACATTGCCTTCTGTGTGTATATTTAAGCATTGTATGCATTGCTAGTAATCAGCATTATTGGAATATGGATCGTGCCATAAAGTAAAAGTAAAGTTTTTGATCGGCGCTTGTTTCTATTGGATTGGCAATTTTAAAAATAAACACAAAACGCTTCGTTTGTACACTTATTGAACAGATTGGAATTCCTCGCTTTATTTGCAGGTGTGACTTTTTATGTTAAGACAACACGAAATGATATTTAAACTAAAAGAAAATTGCATTTCCATATGGAAAGTTAATCGTATGGATGAAGAGCAAATACCAGAAATATTACAGTTATCCTGATGTTATTGTTACAGTGATATGATTATTTGCTGTCATAATTATGGAAGGTCAGAAGGTGGACAGAGGGACTTTGTTTTTCCATCTAAAGATTGTCTACTGTGTATTAGCATTAAATGTTGTTTTTAGTGGAACAGTATTTTTCTTATGGCTAGAGGGAATTCACACTAATCGAGGATGCCCTACATCGACTCAAAGCAAAGTTAACGAGGAAAACGTTAAATTGACTTACGTGAAACCTTTACGAAACAGTACTCGAACGGATTCTTTTACGTTGAAAGTAAATAAATCTAGGAGTAGAAGAACATTAGACAGTTACTATATCCCTTATGAGTATCAAGTAAGTAATGATTTTTTATAATTAATATGTCCATATGTTTTTTATTTCTTTTAAACCTGATATGCTTGCGACCTATAACTACCAATCTTCCACATTATGCTACGAAGGGCCACTGTGAATTTCAAGTCATTTACAATTGGATCTACTGCAAATTTAAACGGTAGTTTATCCCTAAAAAATGACACCCGGTGTCCAACGCGGAGTCAGCGTTCCTGGTCAACTAGTAAGGTTCCTATCTTTATCTGTATAGGGACTTCATATTGTCAAATATTGACGAATGAAATGATTTGAATTTTAGGGACATATAATCGAATCGGGGTTTTTTTGTTTGCTCTATTTGCCATATGATTTTTTTCTATATTTTGTTCCTCTGTAGAACATAATTCTGCTTTAGATAATTGTTGGTCTTCCTATATTTTCGTATGTCTCTACTGTTTTACAATTTGATTTCAGCATCCGATCACCTAACTTTAATATTCTTAATTATCTATTTAAACCACTAGACATTTTACAATTTCCACGCATAAAACATAAATGTTTCCTATTTGCAGATCTGTTATAAGGAATTTTTGTTAATTATATAGTCTATGTAATGTCACTTTATTCCATTTGTTTCAAAGTTTTTTTTTCCATATCTGACAATCCTCAGAGCAAGATTTCTTTAAAAGACTGTATTTAGGATAATATCTCTTGCATTTTTGCAAATGTTTCATATAAACGCACGTATGAAAATAAATTTGGATCAAAATAAAATTGCCTTGCCTTTTGCACAACACCCTATACCTCCATGTTCATGTCAGAGCTAAGTTTGAACTGGTACAAATTTACTCGAATAAAGAAAACTAATTGTTGCTAGTAATATGACAAGCGTCATCCTCATTCAATGAGTCTAAGTAAAACATTATATTATACTTCTAAACCGAATAAAATTTTTTTTCGGATTTTTGCTAAACAAAATAAGCATAAATAAAAGGTGTCGAAATGTATGCACTAATGCATCTCTCTATGCCCTATCGTAAGTTGATGTATTGTAAATTATGAACCCTTTGATTTTATATTCAGATCTAATTGTAATGTGTTCAAAGAATAAGGCCGGCAGATTTTTGTAATATTAAATAAACACTCTGTTTAAGCACCTACCCTCATTGCTAGACGACACCGTTAGACTATGGAGTGTTGATTGTGGCTCACAACAACATCAAATACAACATATAAGAGATTAAATAGCACTATAACGTATCTATCGTACCGTGGACATGCGCATTTTTATGTGCATACACTGAAATTACGGTAACCTATAGGGAGAAATATAAATGTATAAAACGTTTGATCGCAGAATCATAAATAAGAAACGTGGAATATGATTCTACGCCATAAGCTGCTTGGCCGTGAAAATACAATATGTAATAATTTTATCTAAATACAGTTTTACGATAACCATCTTTACATCCGAATGTGACACGTTACTATTTTTCTTGAGGGCCATGCAAAAACAAATAATAAAGCCCTACACACCGCATCATTTACTGTTACTGTAATTTTATTATGTAAAATTAGGATCCGGTTTCTGTATTTTATGACCCGATATGTTTTAAGACGTTTTCATCCGTCATAACCTTGACAGGTATAATCGTGGAATACGTCTCCCTAGTACGCTGTCTTCGATTTTCCTTCGATCATACAGAACCACTCTCCATTTCTTTAACAGGTTCTGAACTGCAGTTTACCCTGAAAGGAAATAAAGGCGATAATAGAATTGTTTTACGTGATTGCTTCTCGTTCGATATCTTGTTTTCATTTACCTCTCAGCTGATATTCATTTTCTGGAATCATTATCTGTCACGTATTTATATACTTCAGTTCCAGCAAAACATTTGGATTTGCCAATTTAGACAATCAGTATTAAGAAAGAAACGGAATAAATTCTATAGATACTTATGGTGTGTACACATTAAGTCACAGATAGTGTGTATTCACGCATCAAAAATTGACATAGTTAGCGAGAAACAAAAATCATCGAACAAACATGAAAATTGGTTTCGTTATTAAAGCAGAATAAGTTTCTCAAACATATTGACATTGATATCTACAAACGTAAAGCTAATATGTTCAAATCTATACACAAATAAACGCATAAGAAACAGAAAGGAAGTGAAGTGCACTACAACTTACTTATTTCTGTTTTATCTTCTTCTAAGGTTTATTGGAGTGAAGTTAGAATTGGAAAGTTGAATAGCCTTTTTCTCCATAACCAAAGATTGCAATTTATCACGACAAGTTTTCCAACTTTATTGCTACCCTTACCATCTCAGAGTTTGGGATGAACATATATTTGTTAGCTGCAGTGAAAAGATCACTTTTATGAATTGTTTGAATTTTAAATCACGTCTTCTTTGTAGCTGTAAACAAATCTTCAGCTGAAGAGAATGAATCGTTATTATACAAAAGCCGCATTATGAAAATTTGTTACCATTTGGCAATTTCATAAAATGGTTAAATATACGCTTACAGAATACTGCAGATTCTCTTCTACTTATGTTCACGTTACTGCAGGACCAAGTACACTATGTCGTATTCGGAATATGCTAACGTTACATTCCCTTATCAGAATGGGAAAATATTGTTTCTATGTCAAAGAACATTTCCAGATATACGGGATATTTGCGATAGCCTCATTTTAAGAAAATGTATCAGATACCAACGTTGCCTATCTCTATAACCATTGGTAAATTTACCGGCTTAGACAATTGCTGTCGTCACTAGTGACTCTTTATACACTTTTGCTTAAATACGTAACAGGAAGTAATTAATACGATATCTTTAGGTGATAGAATTGGCGACATAAATTGTGTTTTATGGATATAACCTACAGATGTTTCACTCACAACACTGGGTTGTAAAGCGCACTAATGCATTAGAAGATTGCATGTGTCATGCAATTTTATAAAAGTGAAAATATGATATGAGAGATACACAGATTCATTTTGAATTGAATTATATCCGTGACAATAATTCATCAAAGGAGTTGTTCGCCCAGTTGATTAATCTTAGGATATCGCCATTGTTATTTCTTCATTTAATTTGATAGACCGATCATATGTTTCTATGTAATTAAGTTGTAGAGAAGTCGAAACGAAAAACAATCTGGTGCTCAGTAAGAAACAATTCATAACTAGAATAAAACACTGGTAGTATTACAGATCACCTGATTACAGACGTGTTATGTAAAGCCTATTGCTTTGTTTATGGTGAATGTTACCACTAACCTAGGTGGAAACGTATAAAATCTGACTAATTTTCAATGTTAGTAAGTTGAATAGTATACATAGATTCATGGTCATTTTTGTGACATAATTTCAAGTTATTTGTTAAAATAGTTCTCATAGATCTTTTTTCATTTATAGCAAATCTCTTTCAATATTATTGTACTACATTTTGTCTCATTGAGTAGGACAAAATACATAAGTGCTATATAAATCGTGTTCCCACGTTTCTATGTTTAAAAAACATGAACGACAAAAAGCAGTTCTTGTTAAACCAGGGAAACAACTTACTTGAGCAGATTGATGCTTTAGGAAAAGTCATATAGTCCTTTTTTTACGAAATTTATTTTTTCATTTTGTATGCGTCTTTTTACAAGATCATTTGAAAGTCAAGCCACAGAAAAAAATTGTGCCACACAAACACCCCATCCCTCACCGTCATGACGTCTATTTGTCGAGTACATATACATGAGTTTTAACAGCACTACTATAGAGATTTAAAGGGTAGTCACACTAACAGTTATTGCCTATACTGACATACATGTACCGATTATTACTGAGTACGACCGAAGAAAATAACAGTAAGATCAATATTTGTGGCTATATTTCCGTAGATGTTCTTTTCTTATTTTGAGATGTTGGACAACAGGTCATGACAAAGTACACGTTTACCCTGTTGGCGGCTCTTCAGGTCCGTGAGTCAACCCATCAATGGTACAGCTGTCCAGTAGGCATAGGTGGGAGAACTTTGCATTTTAAATCACCTAAATTTAACGAGTTAATTTGGAAATCAATTATCTAGGATTGAGCTTGGATAATCGGCAATCGACTACATATCGTAACTAGAATAGGAATCAACGAGAAACGAGGTTTTAATTGTTTTGTCTGCACGACTCAACATGGGAAGTGTATGTATATGTGTAAACGCAAAGCATCTTAGAAAATTTGTCAATATATTGCAAGCACCCTGATTCTACGAACAAGTACTCTGGGGTTTAAAAAAAATCAAGAGTTCCTCGTTGACAATATTTTCGTGGTCTTTGGTGATCGCGTCCTCCATCAGTCTATTGGAATTTCCACGGGGACAATTTTGCTCCTCTATAAGTTGATCTATCCTTACATTCGTATGGAGCAAAGTTTATTCAAAACATTTTATATGAGAAAAAAAAATGTCCCTTGCTTTCGCTTTCGACTCGATATTCAGATATATCGACGACTTTTTTATCTTTATAGTACAATAATTTCATTCATTTGTCGATTCGATATGCCTCAGTGAATTAGAGATAACTAGACACGACAGAACCTTCAACGTATGCTTCTTACTTAAATATCTATTGGACACAGACGTATACGGTAAACTGACAACTTAACTTTATGATAAACGGGATGACTTCAGTTTCACCATCGTCAACTTCCTATATTTAAGTAACAATATCCTATCAACATCTGCAAATGAAATGTATATATCTCAACTGATTCTACACGCAAGAAATTGTTCACGGTCATTTTTTGATTCGCCGTAGGCTACTGACAAAAAAGTTGATGTTACGGGGGTTCCAACAGTCTCGGTTTAAGTAAGCATTTCGTAAATTTCATGGTCGGTATAACGGTCGGGTTTGCCGGTACGGCCCGCTATTAGGTTGAATGTTGTCCGACATACTGGTTACTAGACCGTTCCTTACACATTAATTTTTACTACGGATTACTCCGTTTTCCTGATTAAGGTAAAGGGCTAACGACGACGGTGACGGGTCAATAGGGGATTGTTACTCCTCCTAGGCACCTGATCCCACCTCATCTGAGTACAGGGGTCTACTCCTGAAAGGAATTATGAGATCAATCATTATTCGTTACCTTTACTTTTTCATCCATTCATTTCTATTAACATGGACATTACTTTATTTCTGTGTTCTATTTAAATATCAACTAATTTCCATATATTTCAATTTGTTAATCAGTTTGATAAGAACTAAGAAAAGGAAACGCCAATACTTTCTGGCATCATATAAACATGGTAGCTCACTAAACTCTCTTGGAATCAAACTCAATGAATTACATTGCCATAATATCGCTAAAATCCATAGCTGTTTAAGTGGAAATGAATAGATATTTTCCTTTATAGATTAATATTTTTCTTTGGCTTACTTGTAGATCGACCGATATTTTATCACAGAATCGGTGTATCCAAACATTTTAGAGCTTTTCGATTTAATGGAGCATCGTGAAGGCTGTTTACAGACTCTTTAATCAAACATTAATAGAATTAAAGGATCAATTCTGCTAATGTTCTTTCCTTAAACACTAATGTACCTTGAAAAGCTATTGACAGACGGATCATTTGCCGTTATAGTCAGTATTCGGTAATATCTTAATAGTGCGAATGCAACCGAGAAACGCAATACTTTTCTCTTAACAAATTCTGGAGATAAAGTATTAATTATTCGAAATAGACGGGATTGAGTAAGTCTAAGAATAAACCAAATGGAATAGAGCTGCGATATGCGTATCGATATTTCTGAAAAGATCAGGTCTGGTTAATGCAATTACTTAAGCTTTGCGACATTAAAAAAAACTTTCATTTACATTACTATATCAAATGGAAAAGCACCGCAAAAAGAAACCTGAAGATAAAAGCCAGCGCATACTCTGTTGATAATATACTTTGTCGATGATATCTGTTTTCAGCTTAAGCTATTGTAAGGATGTATTTAGTTAACGTCTAATGCATGAACTTTTGCCGATCATAGTATAAGGAAATATTGTGACTACAATGTGCTCAACGAACATTCTATCCAACTATTGTAATTGCATCTCCACTAACTTCCCACTGCCTCGTCAGTCAGACAAGTCGAATCATTGGCTGATATAGTATTCCAGGTATTTACACAAACAATAATAAAAAGCAGATTCATCCCTGCCTAAAGGTCTAAAATAGGATTTCAACTGTAACGCTTCAAAAACGGTAGAGGTGCTGAGGAATGTTTGAAACTCGTAAAGTTTTAGATTACGATAAGTTGGATCAAAATCAAAGATAACCCCAATAGGTATGAGATAAAGACAGAATCCCAAACTATTACCCAAAGACCTTGAGGATTATGAGTATTAACTCATTATTCCAAGAGTATATGCCAGAAAAAATAAAACGTCAGAATATCTGTTAAAAATATCCATTAAATCTAAGTCTTTCCACATAAATTTTGTTCCGTACATGTATGTGTTCCAGGGCAAATGTACATTTACAAATGAGGTACCTTCATGTCTGAAATCAGATTACGATGCACGCGACTCGCTCCATACCCCATATGCACTTTTTAAAACCATACATAATTTAGAAGTAAACATGATCTACATTTCTGACATTGCCTAATCAATGACTGATTAGATTGCAATGTTTCGTGTATTGCACTTAAAGTTCAGCACGGTGTAGAATGAATAACTACCTTCTTTTTTGTATCTTATATATCAGACCGTCCTTGGAAATTAAGATGTTACAGCTTAATATCATGAACAATTGTAGTTCAACCCTGTTCCCGTGTTTTTTGTGTTTTTTGTTCAAATCGGTTCTTTTTGCATGTTGCTAAACATCCCACTTATGAATCTTTTACTTATATGGCGACTGTATTGAATGCCTATGAAGGGATTTTAATTGTTGTCTTAGCACAACACTAAATGTTATTAAGCTTTCTGGATTCATTAACTTTTCAATAACAACTCTGACAAGAAACCTAGTTTTTTACCGTATCATTCAAATTTCAGGAAAGGCCAGCCCCTCTAGTCAAAGCTCGAAACAGCAAACTTATTGTCTGTCGACAATTGTCCCGAAAAAGCGGTCATCTAAAGTAATTTCTAAATTGGTAAAAGCCTCATATTGAGAATGTATATAATACATCAAATTTATCGTGCAATGTTGGCCGAAGTGAACTTTTCTAAACAAGACATAATTTTAAATACAGTCTAATCTGCCTTAGTGACCCACTGAATTAAAGGAAAACCTGTGTTATGTGACCCAAATGTGTGGTTCCCAAAATATCTTTTTCCTATATAAATCACCTGAATTAAGAGACCACCTGTCATATGTGACCCTTTCTGCTCCTTCCCTTGGACGGTCTCTTAAAACAGGTTAGACTGTAAATGTGAAATTGTTCATAGAATATCTTATCAACTGTAAAACCTGCTGCTTTGATAATAAATGTTATGTCTTCTGTACCATCAATACAAAGTACTTCAGTGACTTCTGTTGATACGTGTGAATACAACTCGTAAATTATATATCATATAAACTTTTAATGCACTAAGCCTTTACATAGATAGCTGTTATTTCTTCAGGGTCATATAAAGCTAATGCAAAGTCATATCTTTTTGTCCATGTTTGGCGGTTAAACCGCCTTGGGCGGTCTTAAACAAGGTTTATTATACGATATTGATACGTCTGTTATAACCGCTGATGTTGCTTTTATTTCGCTAGATTTGACCTTTTACTGAGCAAAAGAGATTTCCTATGATCATTCTAATAATTTTGACTTGCTAAGAGACGATGCTGACCCCCTTGGGGTATCTGATTTTACCTTGGTTTTCTTGTTAAGACCGGTTTTATTCAAAATACATTCTATATTTCACTTGGAGTTTCAAGTCTTTTATATTCGTCAACAGGGTAAAACATGAGCAATTAAAAATGTATATATGTTGTCTGTCAGATACTAGTGTTATTTGTTTCTAAATTAAAAATGAATGCAAAGCATGTTTCCAATATCTTGCGAACTTAACATGATACACATGCGGTTTGAAAAGTATACCTGGTAGGTTAGTTGATGATTTTGTTTTCGTTAAACATGCAATTCAAGATTTTTCCCACAAATATGTAAACGCGACCAATACCTTTGGAAGATGGGGGATTAATTTGACCTGTCAAGAGTTTTAGATATTGAGAACCCCAAATGTAGTGACCCTAATATTAGGCAAAAGGACGTACCACCTATTGAAATGTTACAGCGTTGAATTTTGTAAGAGTCATTCTGCTGAGAAAAACATGGTTCTTACTTTCGGTGAGTCAATTATATTCCTCTTAAATAAGGGTACAAGCATAAGCCATACCATTCCTGCGTGACCTAATTTTAGGGTCATTGCAAAGATATATTGCATGAAAAGTAGTGATATCAAGATAGTTTAGCATATCAAGTTTGGATCGATCTAAAGAGTGAATGAGGAGAGCTATAATTCACAGAACTGTAACTTAGAATCAATTAATTTATGATCTAGTTAACGAATTGAAAGTTTCCCTTTAAATCACATTTTACACAACACAAAAACCAATTTGATGATGAATTTACTTATGGGAAATTAAACGGTCAACTCCTCTTAGGGAACTAATCCCCCTCCGTCTATTGCACCCGGCACCCCTCAGTTTGCAAATGTTGGTATTTGCACTATATCAGCCGGGCCTGTATACAAGTAGTCATTCGATTCTTTTTCCCTTTTCTCGATGAAATGGATAACATCCCACCACTTATATACCTATATATTCGTATTAACCAACAACCACCCTCCCCTCTCTCTCTGAATTAGTAATGCATACTACAGTTATAATTCAAAGTATAAAGAATCGTGAAATATGCCCTTCAAATCTTGATATCGAACACACTAAATCCAATGTCACCAAGATACATTAACTATCTAACTCATCTCCTTTAATCTTTGATAAATATTGTCCACTTAATTTGCTTTCTCAATTTATCTTACACATATTTGATATTTCTATGAAATATATATAATCTATATCCAGTTGTATCTTCCATTTAGGACAGGCAGAATTTATTGTATAATAATGATACTTTGGGGATTAGGATGCAATTGCAGATAAGTCATCATTGCTTTCTCAAAACATGGAAACTATTAAGGTTATTGCTCAATATATTCCGTAAAGCAGGTTCAGTTCTATATGGGCCAATGCGGTCAAATGTTCAACTATTGAATAGACTCTCCTAAGACACATTATTATGAAATAAAATAATGATTTATAGAGCTACTCTGTTGGTTGTTTAGGTCTCGATTTACAAAATATAAATGAAAATAAGAGCGCAATGCATATGTCGCTATTTGAAACTGAAGTATTTTTCATATGTAATAATTCAAAAAGTAAACGGAGTACTAAAAGACATTCGAAAATCACAGTCCTAAAAATATGACAAGTCTACAATAATAACGGTCTCAGCGTTGAAAACATCTGCAAATCCATAACAGGTGGGACCAAGTGTCCGGATGGTGTCAGCTTCCCCTGTCAAATGAAGGATCTTATAAAGAATTAAGGAAACGACACCAATCGTTAAATATTACCCTATCTATGACATGACATTCGAATGATGGTAGACAGGTTTGATACGGGTTGTTTGACCGTCCTTGACAAACTGATTTTGACTACGGATTACTCAGTTTACCTGATCAAGATATTGGGCTCACGGCGGGTATTACCGGACAACAAGGGATGCTAGCGCCTCCTAACCCTAGCCAAACCCAAACCCTAACCCTGACCCTAACCCTAACCCTAACCCTAACCTAGGCACCTGATCCCGCCTCTGATGTATCAAGGGGTCTGTGTTTATCCAACTCTTTATATTTGTCATCCTCATAGGAACTCTGAGATCGATCACTGTTCGTTACCTTAGCTTTTCTTCTTAATGCTACTGTGACAAGGGTCACCAGTTTGTAGTATTCAATCCACAATAAACAAAATTAACATATACTTTAAATGACCAGTATTTGACGAATACTCGGTTGCTGCTCATTGTAGCGTTTAATTTTGTAACAATACGGGATAAAATCCTGGCATCAAACATTCAAGGCGAGCGCCCATCTGGCAATCAATCTTAGACTGACACAGCCGTTATTGAGGTTGGCGTTGTCCCCTTCAGATTGTAATATCCTAGCCTCGTACCCGCTTGAGAGGTGGGGACTGTGCTGGTTTCTGGTTCATCGAATATGGTAGTAAAATGAAGTTCCTTGCAGCTAAGTGGCCGAACGTATACCTGACAAATGATCAATTTGTAAGAGACATTAGTGGTCTCTACATCCTAGAAATATTTAACGTGGAACTTTAAACAACATTATAACAACAACAATAAGCATGTATGGCTTATAATTGAATATCAAAACTTCATTTCAAAATGTTACAGTTGAAGAATGTGAGTCATATTTATGTTTAGTAATAGAAACAGAGTGAATCATTCGTCAATTATTCAATAAACGACGAATATAAAGAACAGCCAACGGACTTATGAGAAGTAAGAAACTAAAATAAAATATGATAGAAGACGGGCATCCGGAATTGATCAAGGTCCATTTTCAAATTAAACAAAGTTGGTTGCGAAAAAAGCCGTAAAATGTAATTTTATAAATAAAAAAAGAGAAATCTTATTCTAAGTTCAATGTTTTAAAGTTCTTCCCGTCAAGTAATTTACCGTTTAATCAATCTCTCGTATCTATCCAGTCCACCGGGGCAGCTGCGAGTTGATTCGTACGGACACGGTACATAAGACACACGACTATTGGATTTTCTGTAGTTTCTGATATCTACATTGCTCTGTAAGATTTCATTCTTTCTTAGGGAAAGTTTGTATTCTAGAACAACCCAACTTCAAAATAGTTTCAACGAGGATAGGGGAGAGAAACAATAGGTGTGAGAGTAAAAATAATTGAGAGACACGGAAATGTAGAAAAAGATAGACGGTGATAAAATAAGATTAAGATATTTCTACCAGATTGTCAAACAGCATTTTCTTTACCTTGATGGAGAACAAGAGAGTTAGACTAAAATCTTAAGAAGATATCAGTTAAGTTCCTGAGCTCCTGATAACACTGTAAATGACCGTTAGGAATTTAAGCCGCTCTTAAAAACAAAAACAAAAAACAAAAACAAAAAACAACATGTTTATGAACAGAAGCTCGAATAAATAAATAAAGATAATGACTGGTTATATATGATTATAACATCTGGCTCCACCAAGTCTAGGGGTTTCTTGTGATGATAATGTCAGGTATGCAGAACTACAATGCAAAGCAAACTCACATATTCTGCTGGTATACATGATTTAGTGTTAATTAAGCTCTAGGAGTCATTAAGAGTAAGTCAATCCTGAGTATATTCAAAGAAATGTTCCTTTTATAAATATTTAAGTTATGGTGAAAATATGATACGTCCGTATGTCCAATTTTATAAGGAAAACAAATTACTTTTTAATTCTTAGCTAATAAAATTCGATTATTTTGATGAACACATGATTATTATTATTAGTATGTTTCTTCCATTGATTTATAATTAGCAAAATATGACCTGAAAACTGTTTTGATGTCTTCACGAATTATTGACATTGCATGAGTTTCTTTTGTAATTTGTAAATTTATGAGCTATCAAATGTAGATTTTGCCAAAAAATATGTTTTATGTAATTGTCTCCACGTATTGTTCTAATTATTTAAACACATTGTCGGTCGATCAATCATTGGTTAACTTGTGCTGCCTATCAATCACCCAAATTTCGATATTTGTATCCGAAATAGAAGCTGCCATGTTTTCCCCTTTAAGTGAGATTCAAAATTAAATTCGTGCTAGAGTTTATTTCTTTTTTTGTCCTATCGACGGAAACTTTAATTTTTCAGTAGCACTACAAATTTTCCCATATTATGTTAGTTTAATTGTCCACTTCTTGTTGCATTTCTGGAATGTAAATTGCTAGACTTGGTTCAACTGCGTTAAAAATACACAGCAGAACTATTTAAAAAAAAATTCTTCAATCTACTAGGAGGAAAACAACGCTGACCGTAATTATGCTTGTAAAGTTATAATAATTGTATAATGTATTTTTTGCGAACTTTCAATACTGATAAAATGATATCGTGTAATTATGACAGCTAATGTATCTTTGACGACCAAATTATAAAATTGCCAAATCTCAAGAAGCAGAGTAGATTATCATTCATCATTATAACATTTCGTTATAGCCAGCACTGGATATCCCAGAACTTTAGAACGATTCTTCTGTCATTCTTCTTATCATCAGAACTCCTCAATGTTAGGAAAACTTACGGTAGATAAATAAGACTCATATTTGCAAACCAATAAGGATTCCTAATTGTAGAGGTTAAAAAAGTCATTGAATTTCGATGTCAATTTGAAGCCTAATGGAACTAATAAGACCATTTCCCGATACTTATCTTTCAGAATTTTTGAACAAGTCAAACAAGATGTTGTTTCGTAAATTCGTTTTGCCAGACATCTCAAGAAATAATTGCATTCTGGCGTGATTATCTTGTTATATGCAATCTTAGTTCTGCTATTATTTCTTAATCATACATCACAATTATGTGTAGCATGTAGAGATAATTTCTACAAAGTGTCACTCTTTCTGTAAGATATTTAGATCAGCTTTTCTTAAATCAACTATAAGACAATCCCTGGGGTTCCTAAGGATGTTGAACCTCATGTTTCCATGTTGTCTTTTATATTCTCTTTATTCTGAGCAGAAATAGAAAATTCAAGCAGGGACAGACTCATCTTACTCATCATAATGTTGTAATTCTGGACAGGGAACTCAGAGGGCAAGGTTATGTGTATGGACAACAAGACTCCACCGAGATCTGTGTGGTTATGTACCTTCTGGAGGTTTTAAGATGGTCCTTTTACTACACGTACATATTTTCGTCTTCAAAGTTCTTACCTGTAAGCACACTTGTTAATTTGCAAATGACTTAAATTTGAATTTACAGTACTTAAGCTTTAAAACGAATAAAAAAGTTAAATGAATAAAAAGTTGAGGTAACAAACAGTGACCGATCTCATAACTCCTATAAAGAAGACATAAAAAGGTTGGGCAAACACGGACCCCTGGATACACAAGAGGTGGGATCAGGTGCCTAGAAGGAGTAAGCATCCCCTGTTGACCAGTCACACCCGCCGTAAGGCTTGATCAGGAAAAATAAGGAAAGCGATCCTTTGGGTGTTAATTTTAGGGTTACTATATAATTCTGGGCTGATGTTGGTGATGTTGCGGCATACATGTATTGACTCTGTGATGTCAGGGCGTGAAAGGACAGGCATTTTTTCGAAGATAAACATCATCTTTTTTTCTTACAGCAAAATGAGTGAAAAGAAACCCCGTTACATCAATAATGAATATCAGAAAATAAAAAAACAAAGACGGTACAGAATTGTGTTTATAGATTATACATGTGTATGTACAGAGCTTCTTTAATGAATTTGTATTGATGTGTTCGCTAATATCAAAATAACCCACTCTGCTGTTAATTGGTTTGTCTGCTTGAAGGCATCAGACATCCGGTGATTTCATTAGGAAGTAGGTGTGATGTAAATGTCCCCAGTGCTTTACAATCCCTCCTTGTTTCCAGTAATCATATATGTTGTAGAATATGTGGATTAGGTTACTTTTTGTAGCTTACCAATGACCATTCTGTATATGATCTGAATTAAATACTAAAAACAATCCTTCGGAAAAATATATTGATGTCATGATAGAATGCAATGTTTACATATTCATTTAATAACTTTTTGATACGGAAACGGATAATTAGAAATTTCAATTTGAAAGACCTAAACGCCGTTACTGATATTCAATGTTGTTGCAACAAAAACCAAATGCAGCCCATTTGTCCAGAGTCAATGTTTCCCCCTGCCTCGACAAATACAACAATTTTTCAATGAGGCCAGACATTAATGTAGCGCAGTGTATTTGGTACTTGCCACGTTACTGCCGCTGTGAATAATGTATCTGCATTGGAAAAGCTGTCTCGCCTTTTTAAAATCTGAAAAAGACGATCCGAACAATGAAAATAATTATTTGTCGATTTTTTTACAACATTTTACGTTACAGTCTTAGGAATTGTAGCATGAATGAAAAATATTTTGTAGGGAATGAAATTTTATTTTCACTGTATAGATAGCATTTATTTAATGGCAGAATGTTCATTATCACAAAACTAATAGTGACTTTATACTTCAACACGGCATTAATCACCTGTTAACGAGTTTTTAACGACTGTTGACTTTTCTCTTTCACCTGAATCTTTGCACAGTTTATGAAGTATCATATTTACAATTTCCGAATTCAAGCCAGTTGAAATGATAAACATTTCGCGGATCCACCAGTTTTGTAAACAAATATTTAAGCTTAATAGATCGTGCCTTAAAATGAATGATATAAATGTAAAGGGGTTCTGTATCCTTTCATCAACTGTTGAGAAAAACGTACCAAACATTACTAGATATAAAACACTACCTATTTTACGTATGTACATACCACAACACCGAGTGGCGGCTCTGCATGATGACATCGCTAGACACATTTTTAAACAACATATTACACACGACCAAGTGATGATAGTACCTTTTTAAGTATCAGATCTTAACTTTATAGAAGTGAAAGCTGTCCTTATCTTAAAGTAATATTCAGTCTGTTGGTCTAGTTGTCTGGCTTTGTCTCTTCTGCTCAGTATTATTTAGCTACTTCTCTCTTACAAAAAGGTAAATGTTTAAAAACCAACGACCATTTTAATAACGCATTTGCCCATAAAGTTTAGGTCCAAACCAGGAAGTTATCTTTGCAAATTACACCGTCATTTGATGACTGCAATCAGTTTTCTCAACCAACAGTTTTTAGTCATGTTTTACATCAGAAAGTCGTCTCCAAAATTGTGTATACACGGATAACCCATTCGTTATTTTATTCGTAAATGTTTATCGTGATGTTAACTCGGTCAAATGTGATACTGACAGCGACATTCACTTTCAGATCAAAGGCATATCGTGTTCAAATATAAATATCAATTTTAGAGACGGATTTTCAACTCAGCGCGAACGATTCGCGTGAAACTGATCAAGGTTGTGATGCTAAGTGCTCAATACCACAAGACCTTATTGAATTAGAATCTACAGGGATTATTACTTATAATTAAAGCATGTGTGTCATCATTGGTTTTACAAGGAATTCCTGATTTCTTCTTCACGAAATTAGTCAATAATTAGCTCAATGAAATGAATTTGTATGTTTTATTTATTATTCATGTGACAGTAATGAGTTTCCCATTTATTTTGTTGCGATGCATATGTGGGGAATCGAGAAAAACGTAGAATTTACAACGAAGTGTTCTATAATGAACGTTTCCAATGCAATTATATCACGAAAGAAAACGTTACAATTTTTTTCACATGCCTTTTGCTTTTAGATTATCATTAGAGAAGTCTAGGGGTAAGCAAGTAATCTACACGCTTTTTAGCGACTAAACAATTCCATGTTCACATATATGCTATCTCCTATGTTTCTAAAGTATAGTAAAGAAAAACTGGTTAAACCGAACTTCAGTGCTGGCTTTGCTCACTACGATATCTCATTAAATTGACAAACACATTTCTAAACAATATTGCCAGTGAATGTTTAAAAAGGCAGAAATAACATACTGTTTTAGGTTAGACAGCATACTCTACATAAGAAAAGAGATATATGAATATACCGAGGGGTATTTCAAATTTAGCAATCGAAAAGTAGGCACCACCATGGCCAAAATGAAAAGCGACAACACCAAAAATAGTAATCAACACACGAGGTATACTTCTAAGAAATAGAGTAGCACGAACCTCACTTAAACGGGTCTGAATTTAGGTGCTCCGATGGGGTACACAACGTCTGCTCTGCGCGCGACAGCCGTCGTGTAACCTATGTTTCAAATCAGGGCATAAAGGTAATCTTCATGTAATGGTATTCAAGGAGAAAGCGACGGTAAAAAGATTTTCCTTCTAGTTCAGTTCTGTTTCCACGGGATGCCTATTTAATCATTCAGTATCAATAATATCTTTATACAGTAAATGTTGTATTCAATTTGCCGGTTTGAGATACATTACACTTTTAGAATTTCTTTGAATGAAGGCACATTTCGTAAGTAAAGTAGATAGGAGGGGTGAAGGGGCGTTCTCATATGGGACCAACGCGTTAACCTATATAAAGACTCTGTAACTAGGTAATACCTTATTTATGTTTATTCAAAAGAATTTTGTATAATTCCTCCGCTATGAAGACGTCAAATTACACTGGGTATTATGTGCTTTTGTACCCATATCTAGACATTACAATGAATGATTAAGAGCAAACACCATACGAGTTTACCGCACCCTTTACCAAATTATTTCCCCAATACTTACATTCTTATTTGAATTGGGTTTCAAAACAATACAGTCGTAAATAATAAAAACAGATTTTTGTCTTTGTTGTTGTTGTTTCTTATAAATTGTTTTTGCTACTTTTACTATTTTTTTTTTCGTTTTTGTTGGTTTTTTGTTTGTTTTTTTTTTTTTTTGCTTTATTCTAGGAGAGAAGCGGTATATAAAAGTAAACGGGCATAGCGCACGGTGATGTGAGGAAACGTATCATCAACTAGGTTCCACCGGTGCTCAAATATGTACCGACAAGTAGTGAGTGTAAGAGAAATAGCTTAACCCGCTCTGACCATTCGGCTACACATTGTTCGTATCTCACATTGTAGAACAGAATCCGTGGTTCTACCTTCTATGACTACACTGAAACACACAATCCTTATCTATTGGCTGGAGCAGGTAGTGTAATCTTCATGTGCCGAGTTGAACCTTAAAGAACTGCAAACAGATTAATGTTTGTACACTCTGACATAAAACTGACACTTATCTTTCGGATGAAATCCCGAGAAATAGCTCTCTTCGATTTTTCGTCCTTGCCAACGTCTAAAACATTTACTAAGGTGTTGATTGCCCAGTGCGTAACTCAATTTTCACGAAATGGTTTTTTGGTATCGCGCACTAGCAAATTACCCGAGGTTTGGTATACCATCGACAATAAATTTCTTATAACCAATTCTAGCCACATCGATGTAAATGATGTCTAGAGATGCTGACAGTATCTGCTGTCTGCAGCTAAGGAAAATGGCTTCGCACGAGATAGTAGTGCGTGCTGCTATGTTCCTCATGTATAGTACTACGTTTATATTTCTAGTGAATCTAAATCAACCAAAACCGACATTTTACCAAACACGTAGGGTTTCCGTGGGATTAGTTGCTACAAGTGTGGCGAACCAAAAGGGGACGCTGACTCCTCAGACACCTGTGTCATCCCGTTTAGGCTTTTCATTTGTTTTCAACGTTGAGATCTACATTATCGAGACTTGTCATATTTTTAGGACTTAGGAATTTTCGAATATCATTTGGTACTTCTTCAATTTTACTTCATTAATGCGAAACTTATTGCTTTGCGTTATGTGATTAGTTATTGCATAAAACGTTACAATGCGTGTACCTGCGCCATCTGCTTAACTGTTATCCCATACAACCTTTGCCTGAAAAGTCCATTCTGTCCCCTTTATTTGATCATATCCTAATATTACTGTAATTCATCTGAATTTAAATAAATTTTACTGAATTTATCAGGTTTGAAGCCGTGAAAAATGTATAATTATTGAAAGGCATCGGTCTCATATGACAATTGTGTAGTAAGGCAACATAATAATATTACTCCACAACAGGCTATAACGGCTAAATACTCAGGCTGTCACTATGTTGTATGACATTTCTATACTTCTATACCAATGGAAACCATTGAAAGAATGTAATAAAAATCTTAGTGTCCTCAAACATATACTCGTCAGCAATTTCTTGTAATTGGAGGTAAAATACTGCACACGCCATTCGGAAACATATAATTTCTTTAATCTTTGATTTTAGTATCAGTAAATATGTCCCAAAACAAATTACAAAGTTTATATTCAAGGGCAATCGATTTAAAGAGACATTCACTTCAGTAGACGAATGCCAAGCATTGAACGTCAGTGGATCGGTCTAGGAGTCTTAGACGTTGCTTGACTGATTTATGTTGCTAATTGTGTCTTCCCGTCTTCGAAGGGAGACATTGTTCTTCGTCTTTTTCTTCTTCTTCTTGGTCTTTTTCTCCATGTTGTTCTTCTTTTGTTTCCAATAACTTTGTGTCCGGAGCATAACTCGTTTTATACCTAAGATAGGATAATAATATTTGGGATACACGATAAAGACATCAAGGCGATGTGTCATGAACAAAAATTTCAGGAATCGCGCTTTAATTGCATAGTCATTGACCTTTCTTAAAAAGGTACTATCTACAACATAACTATCTATGCAAGTAGGATAAAATGGTGATATGGTAATGAGATCAAGACGGTGTGTCATGAAGAAACTAATGGGGAATGACCCTTTAATTTTAGAGTTATTGCCCTTTGTTAAAAATTCTGTCTAGAGCATATATATCTATGTATTTGAGATAGAATGATGATATTTGGTATACATGATTATGACATCAAGACAATGTGTAGGATTAGGCCCTTGGGTTATTAAGTATATGTGTCATTCGGAAAAACATCAATATATACAATATGTCTCTTGAATTAAACATTGTTAAAGACACATCATCACTCTTGAATTTGTAGAAGGGAGACATTTGATTTGGTTGTGCTAAATCAAGACAGTTTCTCGTTCATTATACTTTGCAAGATTATAGGTATAGTCTTCATAGTTGATGACCTATTACTTATTTTACAAAACGACCTGAATAAGTCTTTAAATGTAATTTGCACAAATCACTGTAAAATTGCTTTACACTGACTTTTTCAAGAATGTTCTACATTAAACTTAATATACACCATTGATGGTTTATAGTGCTGAATGAAAGCTACAAATCCATATTACGCATGGAGGTATAAAACGTTTTACCAAGGATTTTTCATCGAAAAAGCAGTTAATTCGAACCAAGGTGAAAATGACTTTTATGTGGCTTTGTGGAGAAAATTACTATTAATAAGTGCCCAAATACAAACAAAAACCTGTTATCAAGAAAAATAATAATGAGTTCATATCATTTGTCAGTCTGGCGATGGGTGCATCAACTAATTCAATTTAACTATACGATTTATTTACAAATACTACTTGCATGGTGCCTTCGCAGATCTAGAGAAAATAATAACGGTTTTATGGCCAGAAAATGACAGTGATAATATGTTTCACAATCAACCACGTGAATAATTGGTTTTCGGTGAATAATTTCTTGTCCCACGATTCTTGTACTGATATAAATTTAAGTTGATTAATCCAAGCTATTGATTACGGATGTCTCTTTCCCGTCAATCATACTTCCTAAATTAATCAGTTCCATCTGTACTATGTTAGGGATGAACTTATTATCGCTTTTAGCACGAGTGGACACGAAAAAATAAGTATGTGTCTGTTTGACAAGTTACACAGTCCGCTAATATCAGTTGTTTCGTTTTCTCTAACCATCTATAATTTCTTATTTTATGACATTTACTACTGAGTTTAGAAGATTACAAAGTGACATAGCACCATCTCTGATAAATTTGTCATGCGGCACCTTAGATACGTGTCCAACTTTTGCCTAATCAGAATTTCACAACAGATTTCCTTGAAAAGTATTTGTAGTGTATCGCTTCAGTTCCGTTCTTTGGTGATAAGAAAGCGTTTGTTTGCTAAATCTGGTCCTCTCTTGAGTGGCACGTGTCACTTGGATAACAGAATCTAGGATTGAATTGCTGTCATTAAATGAGTCAAAGAAAAGGAGACACGAGAGTTCAAATTAAAACGTCTTTGTGTAATGACATATTTGATGCTGAAAATGCTCCCAATTTCTAATTCACTTTCCGACACAAAATAGGCATACAGATCGGCAATGGACAAATAAAAGAATACAATATAATGTAAATACATTCACACATAATAATTATATAATGAAAAGTATAAAGGGAACTGCTTTGGATATACTGAACAATTAATAAATAACTGATAATTGGAAAACTTTTAAACAAGCTGTATAGATGTAATAAGCACAATTCATAAGTTTGATAATGATAGTGAAATCTAAATGACTGTGAAAACCAAATATGACAAAGACAAAGAAATATTTCATCACATTTAAGGATAGCAGATCATAGTTTTAGGGAAAATAAAGTATCAGGGAATATCTATCGAATTGTGTTCTATTGAAGAAAAAAAAGCCGCAGACAAATCATCTGAGTTTGCTTCAGATGAGTCAGTAAGCACTTAGGTCTAAGGATGGGCTTGTCGCTTCTATATCTCTTCTCCAATAAGGCACAAGTATGGGTACACAATCTATGCAGTCTGTTCTAATACCTTTTCATCAAGACATGGCTGCGGATATCAAATCTTCTGACAATTGTTCCTCCCTTGATCATTGGTTTAACAACAGTCACTAAGTATGCGGTGTCACATACCTGCCCGCAACTGATAATTCTATAAAAGGATTAACGATTTACCAAGTAAAGACCCGGTTATCTAATCAACGATATGAATAGTACAAATGAAGCAAGTCCAATCAGCATTATTTCATACGGGAATATAGTTATACTACCCTTGTATACAGAGTCCGTTATTTAAATTGTCTAAGTCATTTACAAATTGAAAGGGTTAATCAAATAATTAGAAATAAAAGTAACCATCCTGTGGTACATAATTATCATGTGTCACATATTTGAGACGCAATTTCGGTAAATTATTAAATTAATTATGGTGAATATGCACCAGTAAAATAGCACTAGTTAAGAAAATTAAAACCAGCAGTTAGTCTGAAATGTTTTCGTATAGTGTGACATTTTAACAATACCTAGCGCCACGTGATGGCAAGTCGGTTTTAATTCTCGATATGACATTCTCAATTTTCGTTAAAATTCCAGTATAATAGATTTCAATCAGTGATATGACACTGTGATTTATCATCGAAGAAGAGTCTCCCATCACCTGATTGAAATCTGATGTGGTTTTGCTATTATCTGAAATCAAATCTCACTGTTATGAACTAAGATAGAGTTCATAGTACTATATAGTAACTACCGCTAAAGTCAACAACACAGGGGAAGTGCTGATTTGAATATAATTTTCTTTCAAAACCCCAGTTTCTGCAATCTTAGATGAAAATCCTTCCTGATATTACTTTCGTGGAGTTATCTTTTCCGGCGATTCTGCGGTTCGCTGGGAAAAATATGTTTCGTACATTTGTTGCTCTATGAATACAGGGTTTAACATTTTTATGGCAGACATATAGTTTTACACATTTACTCGTCCTTCAAATGAGCCAGTGAAATCATACGCCGCGTGTCAAAATCAGCGTTGGTATGCTGTTCAAAGGTCTAAAGACTCGACAATACCCCCGTCTCCTCCACCCCTCCCCAAAATGAGACACCCGGCCTTTTTTTATTCTTATCTTTTATTTTATTTTGATATTGTTTATTATTTTTTTTTGTCGTTTCCATGTGATTAAATGATTCTCCAGTGGGACGTGTAACAACGATACAACATCATCAACAAAATTAGAATTAGTATGAAAGAATACAGACTGGGAATGCATTGTCGGTCTCATTATGCTTGATTAAAATTTTGTTGTGTGTCGTAAAGCATTAAAACAAATATGGAGAAACATTTGAATGGTCACTTTGTTTTTCCCTAATAACTTAATATTCAGGTTGTTACTTTTTCAAGTTGCTCGCATCATTTTTGTATCAACTTACTTCTCTTTATATTTAAAAAAACAGTTACTGTGATGAATCCATGAACATTACAAAACCCAGATACCCAATTAAAGGGCGCTAATTGAATATAAACGTGATCTTAAGATCCCTTTTTCAGTGTAAATTTAAGAATATTGAAGAAATCGGGACCACTATAGCAAACATATGCCTTTACTTTGTTGTTGTTTTTTAACACAAAAGTACAGAATTTCAATGACAAGCTGTTTCTCTAGGAATTTGTTTTCACATTAAGACCGTCACTATCATAAACCTGTTATATTTTAGGACTTAGATTTTCAAATATGTTTCGGTACTTCTTTGATTTCACTTTCAAACTGTTTAAACACTAGTCGTTCCTAATCGGACATCAGTTTAATACCCAGATCACCCACTACCGGCAAATGATCTAGATATATCTAGTAATCCATTTTTAATAATGTATCCATTTGTTACTCTCAGGTTGCATTTTAACATTAGTTGGTATATCCTGTTTAATTGGAACCTGTGATTGATGTACAGCTATTCAAACATTACTCAAAATGTTTCTTTTTATTTAAGCCATCACTGATCTGATTTAGTAGTTATCTATAGAGGGGGAAATCTTAAAAAATCAAATTTATTGACGAAGCAAATCGATTTTGAACATTTCAGTTTCAACATGCATTTCACCTTTACTTCAAGTTAATAAAATAAACAAATTGAGTACATGTACTTGAAATAACATTGATCTAGTTTCTTAACTCTAATTGGAACATTGTAAATTGATATAATGCATCTGCTTATTTGAGCGACATCAAACTATAAACGCCATTCCTGCTCTCTTTTAAGCGTGAATTCAAGTACAGCGCTAAACAGATGCATATTTCCTTGCAATTAGGCATTCCGTCTCTGGAATTATAGGTCCGGTCACTTACCGCATTTTACAATATGTTTAATTTCAATACTGTAATGTGAGCACACAGATATGTTAGAGACATGGAACATCATTAATTCTAATGTCATGATAGCCCCATTGCCAATTTCTGATCATGTTTACACGTTTACTTAAAAATATTCTTTTATATTTTGAAATTTTTCACATTAATTCCCTTAATTTGTTTTCCCTTTATAAATAATACCGTGTTAATCAATGCATAATTAACATCGAATGTAAAGTTCTAGCAATAAGCAAAATGAAGAAATTGCCGTTGGGAAAAATTAACGAAGAAAGCTAGGAACATGTCTTTTCCATCATTTTGGCATTTGATTGTGTTTTATCCCTGTTTTTATTCTTAAAACCACAGTCCCTTGATGGCTTATCCGCAATCAGTGTATCGATAATATTACATCATCCAACACGAAATACATACAATTTATTTCTGCAAACCTAACAATTGTTGCGTCACACACATTTGTTTGACAAAAGAAATAATGATCAGTTACTCATAGGTAAATTTTCTTGTTTGAACTATAAATTATGTTGCTTTACGAGAGATAATCAGTTATCGCAAAATAGTGTAATAATCAATTCCATTCTGATGTGTTCACCCTAATCACGCCATTAAGTCTTCTGTTGTTCTCTGAATAAGCGAAAATGGAAGGTTCGTAATTGGTCTATTCAGACTACTAAATAAGGCTCTCAAATGCTACCATATAATACAAAAATCATTTTGCGATTTCCTTTTCACGCAAAAATTACATTCTGGACCTTGGAGCAAATAAGTAATTTTGTAAAGATAATTAAATCAACGATTTTTGTGTCAGGTTTGCAGGAACTATTTATTTTGATGTTTTGTTGTTGAGCTCCCCGGAGGCCAATTTTCAGTGACAACAGTAATCATACAATTTTCCTCAATTGTGATGCTAGCTTGTGAAAACTGAAGCGATTTGCTCCAAACAGACTTGTTACGATCGGTCATTATCGTAGGACAGAATTAACAAATACCTAAGAAAGTGTTAGCCGGTCTCCGGTTCACACGTGAATGTATCAGTGGAGATGACAGTAATTTCTGTATATAAATGATTTTTCCCACTCTCCCAGACAAAGAGCTTAAATCAAGATAATTGTCTTTGTTGTTCGGCATTGGGATTATATTTGTGGTAAGACATTTTGCTAGTTAGAATACCTGTTTTGATGAACGGTATATAAAATTGAAAAAGCAGACATGACATTTGTTCAGAACTTTTATCATATTTTGTATCTAAGAAAAATGCCGCAACATTATCGCTTTTGTTGTTGTTATGCACCCCATTCATATGGCAAGATACCTCGATGTCATCAAGAGCTTTAAGCCTGGGGTATCTATTACATATCGATATTTACTGTCATCCGAGAACTCGATTTTTGTATCAGCTGTCGCAAACGCGCCGCGAAGTCAAATCTAGTCTGTTCATCTGTCCGTCAGAAAATCTCTAAAAGAGGCGATATATTTTAAGTCATTGACAGACACATGCGCAATTGTATAATATTTTGGATAGGATTATCAATGAAATGACGTCATCTATAATATAACATGGTATATTGATTGCATAGTTGTCTTGCACGAACAGACTGACGACGTATATGTCGAGTTGCCAGTGAAAGAGTTATGCTATAAGAAATAAAAGTTTGGTTTTTTCCACTAAAGATTCATTTTACCGGAGATTTCATTTAATACCTCTGAAACTGTGAGTCTGTGAATCTCATGCTGATTCTATGACTTTTGCCTTTTGAAGTAAAATTGAAGAGAAACCAAAGGATACTGTAACTTTACCGAGTGTTTGAAATCATTACCCTCGACTTTACCTGTTGAACAACGATGGCTAGGGTGTTGGTAGTTCATACCTAGATGTCCAGTGACTAGAATAACTTAGAATAACTCCTTACCTTTAGTTTTATTAATGTAGGACTTTGACTGACTTTTTAAAAGATAAGGACACCTTAAAATACAAGCCTCAGGTATCATTATTCCCCATCCCAACGTGTTGTCATGGGCAACTTTAAGCAAAATTCAGAAATCAAAGAATATTTTGATTCATTTAAATTCCATATGCATTATTGGTAACGTTTAACGTGCTTTTGAGCTACTGTTATATCAAGGTTTGTCACAACCACCATGAATATTTAATGAAGCTTCCTTTGATATTTTTCAATCAATCTGCTCAAAATGAATTCAACATATAACTAATTAATAATTGTATCAGCGTTCATAGGAGCTCCAACAAAACTACATTTTTAAAACCATTTACATATAAAGTGTTTATTCAATCAATCAATGTATTGATGGAATCTTTCATCTATATTTTTGCTACATTGATTAATGGCCTTTGATCTAAAAATATTGCGAGGTTTGTTATTTTGTGAAAATATGGTGTTTTTCTCTGTAGTGTAATTGTTGACTTAATCACACTGTATCCGATGTATCTTTATAATATATTATTTTTGTACATAGCATTTTAAAAACCAAAGAAATATGCAACTTTTCCATGGTCCCAGAATATTTCTGTATCACACCTGTAAAACACTATGTAACGGATTTATTCTTGGCTCTCGACTTGCACTGATTCCTTCAAATCTATTTAGAAACCTGTGTGACAGGTCTTCGTTCACTTTCAGAAGCGGCAAACTGCAGCGCGGCTTGGATCCGAACACACGACCCTCCGACCAGAAGGCAAATACGCTAAGCACTGAGTCACAGCGGCCCGCCTACGCTAAGCACTGAGTCACAGCGGCCCGCCTACGCTAAGCACTGAGTCACAGCGGCCCGCCTACGCTAACCACCGAGTCACAGCGGCCCGCC
>JACSZP010020714.1:0-17707 GCA_016161895.1 Pinna nobilis
TAAGATACTGATATCATAATGTTACATCCACCATAGGAATATGGCAGAGGAAAATCATAAAGACAAAGGTGGGTACTCTATCTGGTCAGGCTTATTAAGATACTGATATCATAATGTTACATCCACCATAGGAATATGGCAGAGGAAAATCATAAAGACGAAGGTGGGTACTCTATCTTGTCAGGCTTAGTAAGATACTGATATCATAATGTTACATCCACCATAGGAATACGGCAGAGGAAAATCATAAAGACGAAGGTGGGTACTCTATCTGGTCAGGCTTAGTAAGATACTGATATCATAATGTTACATCCACCATAGGAATACGGCAGAGGAAAATCATAAAGATGAAGGTGGGTACTCTATCTGGTCAGGCTTAGTAAGATACTGATATCATAATGTTACATCAGAAGAAATTTAAAATCCTAAAGTAAGGGTGGGTTATCCATCAGGCTGCAAATAGAAGTTGTCACCCATTCTATCTCTGTCTTTTTGTCTCAGTCTTTCTCTTTGTACCTGTCTACCTCTCTCTTTGTCTCTGTCTGCCTGTATGTATTTCTCTTTGTCTGTCTGCCTCTCTTTGTCTCTGTCTTTCTGTCTGTCTGTATGTCTTTCTCTTTGTCTCTGCCTCTCTCTTTGTCTCTGCCTCTCTCTTTGTCTGTCTTTCTCTTTGTCTGCCTCTCTCTTTCTCTTTGTCTGCCTCTCTCTTTGTCTCTGTCTGTCTGTTTGTCTGTCTGTCTGTCTGTCTGTCTGTCTGTCTCTCTCTCTCTCTCTCTCTCTCTCTCTCTCTCTCTCTCTCTCTATGACTATGGCATTGATGCTTGCATTTCATACACAATAATTGTTGTTTTTTATGGACAGTAATATTGAAGACTTTATGACATTTTTTTCCTTGATACATGTACAACATGCTTTTACCCCAGGACTTTGACCTTTGACATGGTTAAATGATATTCTGATATTTGGGCCTTAAGGTGTAAGTGTTTCTTTATCTATGCTTTTGTTTGACTTGAATCAACAATTTCTTTTTCAGAAGCAAGAATGATTAGGTTCTGTGAAAGGAGAGTTCTTTGTCAACCAGACTTCAGGTTTTATCTCTCAACGCCACTAGCCAAGCCAAGATTTAATCCAGAAATAGCTTCTTCCACAACCATGATCAATTTTGGAGTGTCACATGACACTCTGACAGAAGATCTGCTGACACGAGCATTTGCTCGCATGCGTCCAGAGCTGTATAAGGAACGGTCAACTGCTCTGCGGAACATGCAACTTGAGAAGGACACACTTCTGAGACTGTCAGAAATTGTGAAGTCACATGTTTTGTCCAATCAGGAGGCCATGCTTGGAAGTGCCAAGGCACTGAAGTTCATAACAGATATTACCAATGCTAAGATTGAGGTAATTGTATACTGGAATAACAGATTTTGTATATATTAATTAGTGAGGAAGATATGGTTTACTTTTATTCTATCTGAGAACCATTGTGGTTCCATGAGGGAGAGCTTGTTCTCAGACTAGGAAGGCCTGAGTTGGGTACAGTACAACTTGAGAATTTACTTAAGTTTGAGAATTCACTCAATTCCAGCTAATCCTGGATTCTGCTAGGCTGAAAAGCTGGTGTTAAGAAAAATTCTCAGACTTAAGTAAATTCTTCAGTTTTATGGTACTTAACCCAAGGCTTAAGCTTCAGCAGAGGCAGCTGGCTTTTCCTGTCCTTCAAGCACCAATGTAAAACCTGTTGTCCTGTGTCAAGTAAATGTTACTTTATTAAAGATCTTTCATTGCTAAATGA
The DNA here is from genome assembly GCA_016161895.1 of Pinna nobilis. Taxonomy (NCBI): domain Eukaryota; kingdom Metazoa; phylum Mollusca; class Bivalvia; order Pterioida; family Pinnidae; genus Pinna; species Pinna nobilis. Next base: position 1,793 of record JACSZP010020714.1, read on the forward strand.
CCCTATGTGTTTAACTTAGGCCATGATCTACAGCCATTTGCATGTGATGACTTAATCCTGTATGAATGAAAGGTTCTTGAGATGAATATTAAAACAGGAACACAGCACAAAACAACTTTGCATTCAGTTCTTGAAGGTCATTAAAATATATTTGCCATTCTCGACAGCAATTCTTGTTAGAGCATGTGTAAAAATATGAAAGGCCAGCTATAATTTCTGCTTCTCTAATTTCCTGTATGAATGATCCATCATTATCTGACCCTGTCCAATGAAGGCCCCAATTGCTCAAATTAGCCCTTATAGTCAACTGTATACATTTGTAAGATAAGGCTATCTACATTTCGATTAAGTGTCACTGTTTTTGCACAAAGTGATTCTGCCCCTCTACAGAACCTTCAGTTACTTCATCTATAATCTTATATTATACAATAACATGTCCAAGTTCACTAACCTAATTTTTTCTCTGAATTCTAGCTGGCTAACAGACTCAATGATACACAAACATTACTTCAAGACTTGGACGATTTCAAGGATGAGTTATTCCCCCTGGCTAGAAGAGGTGCTATGCTGTTTGCCATTATCCGTAGTCTTCAGAGTCTACACAATGAGTACCAGTTCCCATTGAAGTACTTTATTGAACTGTTTGATGAGGCTGTTGGTGGTGATATTCCTCCAGAGTTCTGGGCTGATGATGAAGAGGATGAAGCAGTAAGAAATCCTTGATACAGTGAAACCTGGATATATTGAAGTTATTTGAAAGGAGAATAGATTTTTCTTTCAAATAGGGTTTTTGAAATAGCCTGGTTGAAATATCAATTAAATACTGTATCTAGGAAATTTAAAACCATTTCAAATTATGTGAGATTTCAATATATCAGGGCTAAATATAAGTGAGCTCCACTGCACTTGGCATTATTTTTTATCCTGACAACAGAACACGAAGCAAACATGGTACTGTCAATATATTGATTTTCTTGAAAAAAAGGTAATTTAAGAATTTATTCAGCGAGACATGTTTTGTCTGTTTTTTTTTTTTCTCTCTCTCAGTAAGTCTGTTGGCAGTCATACTGTCTAAAATAAAGATCAGTTTTTGCATGATAGTACAGAGACAAAGCAAGAACAAAGCAAAGTAGCGTGTTCCTAAGTTTTCTCCAAAAGTTTCATTTACATAGCTATTTTCTCTGATTATTACAGGGCTATGAAGATGATGATGATAGTACAGACGTCGGAGTACAGAAGCCACGTCATGGCAGTACGTCATCACGTGGGTCCAAAGCTAGTGCTACTGTGGGAACAGTGGACAAACAGGCATCCAAGTCTGAGAAAACTGATGAAAACAAGGAGAAGGAGTATGGTGATGATTTTGAGGCAGATGAAACTGAAAAGACTGATGGTAGGTGGCATCAATGAAAAATATTATACTTGTTCTTAATACAGTGTTACCTGTCATTAAGGACCACCTGTCTTGAAAGACCCCTTATGGAAAACAGATTTTTAAATATCCCATGAGTTAAAACCTGTCTTTAGAACCCACCTATCTGTAAGACTAGATTTCCATGACTATACGGGTGGTCTTTCAAGTCAGGTTCTACTGTGTAGATCACATTTTAATGATTGTAGGGGTGGTCTCTCAAGAAAAGATCTACTGTGTATATCACATTTTAATGATTGTAGGGGTGGTCTCTCAAGAAAAGATCTACTGTGTATATCACATTTTAATGATTGTAGGGGTGGTCTCTCAAGAAAAGATCTACTGTGTATATCACATTTGAATAATTGTTGTGTTGGTCTCTTCAGACAGGTTCTACTGTAGAATTACGAGTAGATTAACATTATCTTGTGTTGTAATTTTGTACTCAAATTACTTTGACAGTAGAGTAGAATATTTCTGATTAATATTTTCTTTTAGGTAGTGTTCAAGATTACATAATTCTTTAATTCAGATAGAAGTTGTAGAGTGCTTTGATGCCATGTTTCATTGTAACCTGCATATTGAAAGTGAAAACAACATCAGTTACAATGGCTGTGAAAATTTGAAAAACAATATCTTAAACATTGGTAAGATGAGTTATAAGCCATCAGGAAACAGACACCTGAAATACAAGGATAGAGATATGTAAATTATCATTATACAGCAGGGCTAAAAAAAAACTACCAAGTCGAAAGAACATGTGCATACAAAATTTTCAGTGGTTGAGAAATACATTTTTCTTGAGCCTTGTAAATTTTATCCAGTGAAACATAGTATTTTAACTGATAATTGCTGCATTAGTTACTACTGTAGAAAAGCTTTTTTTAAAATATATTTTGTTAATATCTGTTCTGTACTACATATATGAATATGGAATAGACTTATTTGCCATGATTTTATTTTTAGCCCTGATGTATTACAGAGCCCTGGTAATATGTAAGAACTATCTCAATTACACAGTGACAAAGTTGTCTCTTACAATGATTTCCATTGCTGACCCCCAACCCCCACCCATCCCCACCCCTTTTTTTGATACATGTAATTTTTTTATGGCAGTGACACTGCAACCTCTTCATAACTTCAAAAGCTGACATAAAAGACACGATTCTTTTGATGACCCTTGTCATTTCAACATTTTCCATAATTTCTGAAGCTGTAGATCAAGTAATAATTACATTTCATATTTTTGTGCTGCTTTTCATTTCACATGTACATGTACACATGTAGTTTATATCATTGTCATATCATAATGAATGCCTCTTTACAGCTAGTGCTAAGCAAACTACTCCCGCTGATACTAAAGTAGCAGGTATATTGAGTCAAAAAAGCACCCTCCATTTTTTGTGTGTGTTGGTATTTGTGTGTGATTTGGTCACCTGATTGTAAGGTCATCTGGGTTCAAGCCACTGTGCAGCAGCATCACCTTTTACACCCATGTGTATCACCCTATATCTATCACAATCACATGAATCAGAGTGTTCCCGAGGAGTTTGTACCATTCTTACAACAATCTGAAGAATACTCTGTTGGTTTCTCTTTACAAGAATACTCTGTTGGTTTCTCTTTACAAGATTACTCTGTTATTAACAGCTTTGTTCACCTGATCAGACTACATTTACAGTTGGCTGTGGTTAATATTTCCCATACACAATATAAATATTGATTCATTTATCTTTTTGTCAATCTCATTGGAATTTGAAAAATTATAATTTCTTGAAATATATTATCAAACCTCACGCTTGTTCACTGCCATTGATTTGATTTAATTAGATTCTGATCAGGTTGGCAAGACAGGCCTGTTTATTTGAACCTATTGGATTCATATCTTTTGTCCTGAATTCTGCAATTAAAACCTGTTAAAATGAAAGTAATTTTGTTAAAATGAAAGTAATTTTGTTAAAATGAAAGTAATTTTGTACAATTTGTACTTGTTTCTATTCGGTGTACATGCTTTGTGCATGGATTTGATGGATCAATTTACATACATGTACAGTATATAGAAGAGAGATCAAACCATGTACAAGCAAAGTAAATGTCTTTGACCAACTGCAACATCATGACAAAATTTGTCCTTTGACATTTTCATAATGTGTTGTGTAGTCACTACTTTAGATAATGTACAAAGACTTTCATTTTAATAGATACAGGTATTTGAAGGTTGTCACTGTCAACAGTATCTGGAATGATTTACATGTGTGTAGCACTACCTATTTATTTATGTAATACATGTATATGATATACACATACTTTCCCTTTCTGAGATGGAGAGATGTTTGTTTCAGAATAATCCATTTCACATTTGCATCACACTCTGTACTGTACTGAACATGGTAAGCTTTCCTGAAACAATGATCCATGAGTGTTCCAAAATATTTTGTGATACAATTTTTCAGTGTATGAATTACAAGTGATAAATGATAAGCGAATGATAAATTTCTCCATAAATCCAAGTTAACTTTTGCTGTATTTTAAGTTAATTTTGTGAAACAACACCAGGGACCTTATTTGCAAAGTATCCACAAACTTATCCCCTCCCTAAACTATGTGGAATCATTCTTCAAAACGAAATGTTATATTCACAAATACACAAGAATTCCACACCTGTAAATGTTGTTGCATGTCTCCGTTAAAGATAATGAAATTTATTGTTCTGTGAATTCAAGGAAAGACTTAAAACTGTACAAAAGTTGCTTAAACTTTGGCAGACCATCTGGAATTACTGCATGCTTAGTGATTAAGATCCATGAAGGGATTTGTCGCACCAGCACAGAATGATACAACAGTTACCATGAGGGGTTTTAAGTAAAGAGAAAGCTTACCATGTACAAGGACATATCCTGCTGGTGCCCGACCAGTTCTCACCAAGTAACAGTTCTCGCCATCTCATTTTATTTTGCCCAATAATGTAATTTCTTGTGTAATGTTAATGTAATGTTAAAAAACTTAATAAGAAATTAAGTGCTTTATTTACTGAGGAATCAGAATGGTGTTTTGTTTTTTTAGAAACACACAAAAAAAAAATCATTGAAAGTATGCATTTGTTTGCATGTGTCATAGCAGTTGAAATCAGTCGCCAAGAACTGGTACTCAATGAGAATTGGTCAGGGACCAATGTAGTATTTCTGGATTTCACTGTGTCTCTTTACCATGTATACAATGTAGAAATTTCAAATGTTTTTTCAATTTATCATTATTTTAAGTTTCAATTCCTTTCTGCAGAATGGTGCCCTGTCACTTGCATATGTCAAGTTCAAATTTTACAGAATTGATTGTTCTTAAAAATCAGATTTTATTACTTAAATCTGATTTCAATCACTATGTGCAAATTTGAGATCTTCTTCCTTTTCTCAGCTTTTAAAAATGTTAATATTAACTTGATCTATATATATAGTTTGGAAATGACGGCAATTATCTTTTTCTTATTTTCAGTTCAATGTCACAAAGGAATACTGTGTGCAGGAATATCTTCTCCATGTGTTATTTTTGTCCTAATGCACTTACAAACAGATTTTAATCAATTTAAATTTTCCCAGTTTGGCCATTATTCTATTCAATGAATTTACTGTTTTGAGTTCACTCATAGAGGATGAGGGCAAAAGGCACAAAAATAAAACTTGGACGAACATTTGTCTTTAAGATCTTTAAGATCTTTAATTTCTTGTGTGGAGAAAACGATTTCTTTTAGGATTGTTGCAAGAGCAAGATTACAAGAAAACCTTTCTTTTTTATTCTAGGCGATTCTGCAAGTACAGGTGCTGCTAGAAAGTTGCTTGAAGGATCTGAGTCTGAAGAGTTACCTCCCCTTGAGATTCCAGACACAGTACAATTGCCATCAGAGGGTGTAGAATACAAAAGCTTGTCAGCCAATCAAATCAAACAAGTCATGGACAAACTGACAGGACTTGTCTATAAAAGGATAAGAGAGTATGTATAAGTATCTGAGATTTAATAATGGAGAGAGAGAGAGAGAGAGAGAGAGAGAGAGAGAGAGAGAGTATTTTAAAAATGCTTATGATAATTAGGTTCTTTATTCATTTTATCAGCAGATTTGAAAGAGTGATAATTTATAATATCATTTTATGAATTAATCTTTGAAATTTATTATGTTTTGAAGGAGCCTCTATGAGGAAGATATCTTGCTCTTTGCTACTCTACTGTGTTTGAATATTGAAGCAGAAGGGATGGAGAACTTCTCAAATGAGGAAATGTCATTACTACTACAAGGTGTGTACTTCTCAAGTTAAATATATTGTAAAGAGTTGGAATCGTAATGAATTCCCTTCAAAATCATGCATGGTTCTTTACCAATAATTCTTATTTCTTCAGTCAATGTTGTATGGCAGACATAAATTCTCCTTGATGAGCATACTTTTTGCTACTACCTTTAATACATCTTTTTGTTCCTTGAAATAAGGTTTCAGAGAAATTTGAATTTTGGCCTGTCAATCCATGGGGGAAAAAAATAGCATTTGTTTTTACCTTTTGAATGCTAAAGGGTTGAATCTGGGTATACAATGTATATGGTATGAACATTATTAGGTTGAGCAAGATGGACATTCTGTTTCCAAAGCCCTGATCTACCATAGTATAATTCTGAATTTTCTGTTGTGTTGTTTTCAGGTAATCCTGGGCTGGGCATGCAGCTTACTCTCGCTGATTTTGACTGTAAAGACCCACAGCCAGACTGGATCACACAGGAAAAGTGGGAGGACATCTTGGCTTTGTCTGTCCTGCCTGGTCCACTTGACAGTTTGTGTGTCAACATTGCCCAGAATTCCTTAGCCTGGAAAGAATGGTACAAAGCAGAATATCCAGAGAAAGAACCGTTGCCTTTCTCACCCAGTGGTGGTGAAGGTCAGTTTTGCAATCACAATTCTTCACCAAGGAAGGCCTGTGCATTCTCTTAATCATGTACTCTACTTAGTTTCTCATTGTCATTTTGTATTTCAGAGCACAAAAAATTTTTGAATGAAGCATTTACTTTTTGTATGGTGAGAAATTAGTTTTTTATAGACATGTAATTACCTTTGTGGCAGAAAATTCCTACTCAGCAAATGTGGCATAGGTTGTATCTTCCAATCTATTAATTTCAATGATTGTGTGTAGAATAAGTGAAACAAATCACATGACCCAAAGGTGTGAGGTTATTGATGAAAAGTCAAGGTCATTCTGCACATTCTAGCTTAAGATCTCTAGCTTTAATTTTAATATTTTGAAGTTTTTGTTTTGAATTTAAATTTTTTTTCCATTTTTCAAAGAAAATCTTTTTATTTTTTTCTTGAATTTTCAGAAAAGAGACCAGCTTCTGGGGGAAGTCGAACTAGTGGTGACAACAACATGAAAACCCCAGACCTTGGGCCACTGTCCGATTTCCATCAACTTTTACTGATTAGAATGCTGCGACCAGACAGACTCCCTATTGCCCTCGTTAGATATGTCAACAAGCATCTGACGCTGAATCTACCTGAACAGTCTGAATTCAACTTATCTGACCTCCTGCAAGATGCAAAGCGCCACCTAGGAGTATTACTGCTGCTGCCACCTAGTGTGACTAATGGAGATAATCATCCTTCTTCTCGACTAAGATTGACTCATCCACCTGTTGATGTCCTAAAACATATGGCAAAGGTAAACAATCGATTGTTAAAATGTCTAAGTAGATAAAGTTCTTGAATTTGATCTGTAGTTTGCACCATTATAATACGCCAGTGTCATGGGTTTTCAGTGATCTAGGGACTATTTAAAATGTTCTGATATTCATGGAAAGTAATGGAATCACCAAATAAAACACATAGTAGAAAACATGATGCTGTGATATACTATTGTAAACCCGATTTAATTCATTGGAATTCTTATTTTTCATAATCATGCAAGAGCACATACCCGAGAAAATAAATGTATTACTTTATACTGTAATACATTGTATGACTTGTATGACAGATATGTGCAAAATACTATTGCCTTAACACAAATGGTCACAAAAATATTGTCTCATGAAAAGAAGTACAATGACTGATGCCTACAAATAAAGTTTTGCAAATTTTTCCAAATTGGCATTATTTTGCCATGTTTGATTAAGTTTTACATACAGTGAATCATGCATATAAAGACCTCAAATGGGACACAAGAAAGCTAGTCTTAATAGGGAGGTGGTCTTTATATAGAGGTTAATTTGTACCCAAATTGTACTGTTGAGGACAGCAAAAAAATTGTATTTGTGACAGGTGGTCTTTATGTACAGGTGTTCGCTAGAGCAAGTTTTACTCTAATTGAAAAATGAGGACCAAGTGATACCCTGACTCCCTATTTGCTAGAGATTTGTACAAATTTTAACATTCCAGAAAATACACCATTTTTTGCACTGATCTGAAATTTGAAAAATTTTGTACATGCAAAATTACCTACAAATTCTACTTTTATTTAAAAGAAATTCTATTAAAGTGCCAGTAAACTTTACCTCTGAAGTAATGCAATGGCTTTTTTTTCTTCAAATGAACAAGATACATTTTAAAAGAATCAGAATTTTAGCAATACCTTACAGTGTGTATTAGGTAAATGCATTTCAGGTAAAAGATTATCTTTTGAATGGCGTCAGTTGATAAAATAGTGTTTTGCATTAAATACAAGAAAAACTCTCCAAGCGATATCACTCTTTATCTCTCTCTAATCATTATATAGTTTGTCAAGGTTGGTACTATGCACTTTTGGGAAACCAGGTCAGATTTTCTTGGGAAAGTTTATTTCTCAAAGTACATGTGTACTAGCCCATCAGACGAGTAGATTTTGTCAGAATTAAATCCTTATAGCAATAATAATTTTAGTTAAATTTGTTTGATAACCTTATAGCATTGGTTTATTTAAACAAAAAATAGCTTTTCCCAACGTTTCAATTTTTGTTATACACATGGTCACTAAAGCAGGTTTCATTGTATACATGTATGATTCTCATGTATTTTACAGGCCATAGGAGCCCACATAGAGACTGTCAGAGTTGGAGATGGCTGTGAAATATTAGTAGAGGAGGCTATAGATGCTGCGGACAAACATGATGGTTGGGCTATCATAGAGGACCTACATCTGGCCCCACTGGGATTCTTCAATGATCTCAAGAGACAACTGACAAGGATCTCAAGAGCAAGAAGTATGCACCTCTGCTAGTTTGATGTTCTCTCCTCCACCAATAAAAACAAGTGTAGGGTAAAACAAAACAAAAACCAATAAATTTGTTTGCTTATCTTGGTGGGGTCTTGTGGCCATTTTGAATTTCAAGCAGTACTTAATATAACTGGTTGTTAGAAAGCCTGCGATATTTTGGATGTTCTACATGTAGAGAGATTTTACCGCAGTAATACTGACTTGATCTTGTTATTTTGTAATTTTCAGGCACCACACAAGAAGACAAGCAGAAGGGAAGCCGATTCTGTGTGTGGATCACATCGGAACCATGTGACAATATACCCACATTCCTGTTACAAAACCTCCACAAGGTGGCATGGAACCACATTACAATGAGTGTACTGGACGCAAACATATCTACAGAACGGAGCGAGGACAGCAAGGGAGACGACAACGCTCCTACAAACGATGCTCCATTTATGATATCTCGCCAGTCACCACAGACTTACTTACATTCTGGTATGTATCAAACTACAGTGAAATCTGCATGTAATGACCCCTAAGGACATAAGGAAAGAAGTCTTCATAGGCGCCACAATTTAGAGAATGACTGCGCTTGGGATAAGAAAAATAAGTTTTTATGATCAGGATTGCTTTATACACACACATTGTAATAGGCAGATTTTACTGTAATTTGAAATGGTGTATTTCTAGATTTCATAGATTTTACAGCCACATGTGTATTCCTGCAGGTGTCTAGTTGGTGCTAAAACATTTCAAGTGTAGATTTAATGAATATTGCAAACAAATTTGCCTTATTAGTTTGAAAAAGTTTCATGTCTGAATTTGCCAGATATTCTCATACTTTCTTTGTTTGGGAACGTTTAACTTTTGTGTTTCGATGGTCAGCATGGTTACCTGCTGATTTTGAGGTTGTTGGTTCAAATCTAGCTGATGACAGCTGCTTTTCTGTCCTTTGGATGGGTCAGTAGAAACCAAGGTTCCAAGCCACAGTAAGTGTTGGTATGTCGCAAAAGTCTCACTGTTCAAATGCCATAAGTGCATACATTTCCATATAAGTGAAAGATTCTTGAGTGAGACGTTAAACAACAGTACAACCAGTACAATCTGGAATGAGCCTAAGAGGATCTAAAAGTTTCATGTCTAAATATATTAGTTTCTTGATTCTATATTCCTTAAATTTGAGGTCCATTATATAGTTTTAAAAAATTGTTGGGTGTAAATAGAAAACTTATGAAATAAAATCTCCCCAAAACCATACACATTCAGGTTTGTGCCTAACTAGTTCTTGAAAATTATAAAAATCCTACAGGACATTTTGTCACAAATACTTTTCCACACTGCTTAACCTTTCTTTTCATCTCATTTTAGCAATTGTGTCAACTTTGAAACAAGTACCACGTGCACTCCTGGAAAGGGTCTCCACTGAACATCAGATGACTAAGACCATTACATTTGGACTAGGTGTCATACAGGGGATGCTGATAGCCCGTCAGCTGTTTGGTGCACAAGGACTGAATCAGTGGTACCCTTTTAACAAGGTACAAATGGAGCAAGCTATTGATGCTTTGACAAGTAAATTACTCAAGACAGAAGAACAAGATCCTAAGTTGGAAGATATGATTGATATATTCTCACAGGTAAGAAGTCTGATTTGTTTTTATTTAAAAAGTTATACTGTAATGACCATAAAAACCCTCAAATGGTAATGTTCACAAAAAATGCATGTTATATCTTTATTTTTCCAAAATATTTGCTTTACAGAAATGTTGACCAGTCAACATCTTGTAGTGGTCAACATTGAGATTTTTACTGGCTTTAAGTAAAATGTTGCCCATTTAGGCCACAGCTCATAGAAATTTGATAATTTATGGTCATTACTTGGCAATTTTTGCCTTAAAATCTACACATAACTTGTTTTCATAGAAACAGAAGATTATGAAAACAAAATATAGAAAAATAACAAAATATTTGTAGACAGATTAAAAGTTTTCAATAAACATGTGTTTTGTTAAACCCTCTGACAAACGGTTGTCTTTAACTGAAGGCCCCAGACGATTCTGTAAATCCAGAAATTTTCACTCAATTTGATTTTGGCGAATTAGTAGAAATGCAATTATTTGTGATGCTATTTTCACATGTGTGTATGTGAAGTTAACAGTTTACAATGTAAGTCATATGATGTCGGTTGATATCAGGTAAGTATGTTAAAAATGAGAACTTTGTTTTTTTAATGCTGCAGTACTGTCGTGTATACAGGTATATGCAAAAATGAAATTTTTGCAAATAATATTGCATTTATAGACAGCCCCTCACAATTGGATTTATAGACAGCCCCTCACTAGGATACAGTGAAGTCTCCATGTAAGTGAAAGCTTCTTGTTTTTGGGTGTTATACAATAATACAACCCGCCCAGTCAACCTCTATATAGTAATGATGTTTGACTTTGTTGTTTTTGCTTACAGCTGGTGTATTCTAACTGTGTTATCTGCAACAGTGACAAGGAATACGTGGAGGCGTGTGTCCGACACATCGTCACACATCTGTACCAGGACAATTCCGGGAGTCTTGTACTTGGCTCTGTGGCAATACCAACACCACCAGCCAATGTTGGTATGTAAATATGATAGCCATATAGCAAAATGATAATGAAAACTTTAGCATGAGTATGAAATGAAAGTGAGTTGTATAGTTCTAAATCCTATCGTCATCACACAAATTATGATATTGATTACAAATTTTAAGATTTTTTAAATTCTTACGAGTGTTCATTTTCCATCTAAATTTTGACTCCTGCATTTATCTCCTTTATAGTAATATTTTGGGATTGGTAGATAAATGTTTGTTTTATTTGCTCAGTCAATACTGTTTTGAAGTGGTATTAAATGATTGCCATTGTCAGTCAGTTGATATTAAATTCTGCTCTTTTCTCCAGATCCCATGGATTTTGGTCAGTGGTATGAGAAGAATGTCGATGAAGAGTTTACTATACCTGGGCTACTTCTACATAGCAGTGTAGAAAAAGAAATAAATGAATCAGAGTAAGCACTATTCAGTATAAGGGACAAACAATCATTATATTCTTAGCATTTTATTAAGACAAAAAATTCATATATGTTTGAGACTTTTACTTAGAGTGGAACCTGGCTTATATGGCCAAGACAGAGACTGCTCAAATGGACCTTATTGCAGATTTGCCAGGCTTTTGGTGTCCTCTGGAGGAGACATTCAAAACTGAGGTCTCATGTCACAGTATGTGTTTGCACATTAATGACCCTCAAATGCACAATGGTTTTAAGTGCTGAGCACAGGTCAAATTTGTAGCCCTTCACTGACAGGAAAGTCTCCATTTAATTGAAGGATTCATGAGTGGAACGTCAAACAATAACAACAATGGGTGAGATGGTCTCTTTATTGAGGTTCAGTTGCATTGCCACACCGACTTTTGGTGGCCTTTGTTGCCAGGTGATCACCTAATTGAGGTGAAATTTAGATAAGATTATACATTTTGTAAAAAGTCATGTTGACTTGTTGTCTTCATTGAGATGGTGATAATGCTTCTAAATGTATTAATTATCCTGTAGAATTAGTCAAATTTCTGTATGTACATTTGTAGATCCAGTATTTTCATCAATCACATGGATCACATGTTTGAAACACAAAACATGGAAGCTGGAGATGTTGCAAGAATGCCTAAGGACTCAATCAACATTATCCGCCTGCGGTCATCCCTGGACATGTGCTCTGAAGAACTTCCAAAGTTACTTGAACTTGGTGAAGTAGCAGATCTGGTTAAACAGGATTATGACTTCCCCTACCACAGACCCAGTATCATTAGCTTAGCAACTGCTAGCAGCTCCCAGATGCCAGAAACTCTTGGTTACTGTTTGTTACAGGTAATAAACAATTCTAACATTAAGAATCTGTTCCTCAGGTGTAATAATATTGTGATTGAACTAAAATTTGTTTGTTTTTCTACATACATAAGTATCCCCCCCCCCAACAAGAAAAAGAAATGAAAAAATTGATATAGAAAAGAGGCATGAAAACTTTTATTCTCCCATATTCACTGAGATATTTTTACAGGAAGTGCAAACTGATAAATCGATCCTCCACAGGGGGTGGATGATAAGCTGCACGTACCATACCGGAGATGACGGTGAAGTGACGTAACACTGTGAACTTTCTGATTTTGTTTACTGTGTGGAGTTATAATACTAGACTAGTTTTAAGACAGAACAACTCTCTGATAAAAATTATTATATGGGAGAAAAATAATCAATCTTTTGCCAAACACTTTACTACACTGCTGAACAAATAGTCTTTGCACAAATATGTATAAACTATCCACAAGCGGTTACAAAAGCACATAATATCGAGATGCAGCATTGCTCTGTTTATGGATCAGGTGTTGCCAGAGGACCTTTTATGTATAACCCCACACATTCACACAGACACTCACACATATGCAAACCTTTTGATTTTTTCCTTCTGCCTCTGTTGTAGGAGTGTCTGTGGATGAACACATCTCTGTGCCACATCAGACAGCAGATACATGAGCTACAACAATGTCTGCTGGGAGGACCCGTGGCCGTACGCACAGTACAGCTGTCTACTGTACACAGTCTACAGGAAGAACATGTACCTATTTCTTGGATCCACCCCAACTGTCTACCATCTACACATTCACTTGTGTCATGGTTAGATGGTCAGTATTTTTTTTTTCATTTGACAATGTTTTCACTTTTTTTGCATTAGTTTTAAATCTATTCACTCATTTACATTTTGGAGTTTGAAGAATAAACCCTGGGGAAAAAAAACCTAGACAAAGCTTGCTGGTCTTTCAAGCAAGAACTGTCAAACGTTCTCACATGAAAAGATAAGCCATACATTTAATGACCATAGATGACCAAAATATGGTGGCATGTGTATTTACTCCTTATCAGTTTGTTGTACTGAAATCAGATACATAGATTGTCTGGCTAACTCCTATAATTATCAAGCAACCCCATGAAAATTTTGTAGAATATTTACATGCATAATAGATGTTTTCATGTCCACAGGGTTTAATTCTACATATTCTCAATTTGACTGTAAATTTACATAGTAGTTTTTTCCGTACTAGTGACATAAATGGAACAGTTTGTCCTGCTCACTTATATAATTTTATAAATTCAGCTCCAATATCCAACATTTGTATCAGACAAACATGCTTAATGGAAGCATCCAAATTATTGGTTCCCAGATGAATTAGGCATGACTGTACTCTAAATCTGTTTTAGCAACCACCTATACATGTATATAAAGGCCACTTGAACACAAAGGCTCTCTTGGTGCCCACTGTGGTACCGTTTGTGTACAAAATTAACCTTTATATCAAGACCACTGCCCTATTAAGACTGATTTTCTTGTGTCCTTAAGGAAGTTGTTATATACAAGTTTCACAGCACTTAAAATTAAATGATTTTTTGAAAATTATCTTCTCATGTTTCAGACTTCAAAAGGCGACATGAACAGCTCCACATGTTTGTAAAACATGGAATGGTTCCAACATTTAAAGAAGGTGGTATGGAGAACAACACAATCGCTGCAGGACGACTCACCAAAGTGTGGCTTGGTGGTCTGGTCAATCCACAGGCCTTACTGGTGGCTCTTAGACAGGAGAAGGCAATTGTGTCTCACTGTAGTATTGATGAGGTAGGCATGTCCATTTGTTTGTATATTTACTTACATGGAGACATCACTGAATGCCAATGAAGAGTTGTAAATTTGGCCTATGTTTGGCACTTATGGCCATGGAGCAGTGATGGTTCTATAGATGGGTGTCCATTAGCATTATTTTCTAAGAGTTATTCCCCTTTGATGTGTCACCATGGAAACTTTTCTTCTTCAAGAAACTGAATTCGATTGCATAGTAATAGTGAAAAAAACATAATTTTCATCAAGATTAGTTTTTTAGATTAATGAAGGGAAATAACTCTTGGAATATAACGTTAATGGAAACTCATCTATAACCTGTCAGCACCTAATGTGATATGATACCTCTGTTTTGGCTGTCTCATCTGAAGGACAGGGGCCAACAAGTCCACTCATGGTGCAAAATGATATCAAAATAAAAAACAAAGCAAAACAAACCAAACTCATATAGTCTTAGGATAAAAATTAACCTAAAAATTCAAACTTTCGTTTCACAGTAGTAAATTATGAAAAAAATTGTTTACCTGATTGAGTTTGTTAATCAATTTCTAGGTGTCATATGAGTGTATTGTAATGGACGACATCAACACTGATGAGTATGATGTAGATGAAGGGGGAATGTTCATCACTAATATCCATCTTCAGGGTGCCAGCTGGGATTATGATAATGATTGTCTGAAAGAGGCCAAGTATGTATATTGAGTGGAAATAGATGCTAATACAGTGGAACCTAACTATCAAGACCACCCAAGTGACATGCTTAAATTGGTCTGATTAGTAAAGTGGCCTTAGTACAGTGGAACCTCACTATTAAGACCACCCAAGTGAAATGCTTAAATTGGTCTGATTAGTGAAGTGGTCTTAGTACAGTTGAACCTCTCTATTAAGACAACCAAAGTGACTGGCTAAAATTGGTCTTATTAGTGAGGTGGTCTTCTAAGTACAGTGAAACCTCACTTTTAAGACCACCCAAGTGACTGGCTGAAATTGGTCTGATTAGTGCGGTGGTCTTAGTACAATGGAACCTCTCTATTAAGACAACAAAAGTGACATGCTAAAATTGGTCTTATTAGTGAGGTGGTCTCCCCAGTGAGGTTTGAATTCCCTAGAAGGGTGACCAACCTATTGAATTTTGATTGTTCTTATTGTAAGATGGTCTCCTCAGGGAGGTGGTCTGTTGGTAAGGTTCTACTGTATTTAAGATATGCTTTTATAGTAATAATTGTTGAAACAGTCTGTTCTCATATTTGATTATATGTTATCTTGATCACAACTTATGTAAAATTAGAAATGCATTAAACCTTTAGGAATCATATGAGTTTTTATCATTTTAATTAAAAAGTTGGAAGGTAGACTTTGTTTTACATAAAAATTAATCCATAAAATCTTTGCAATACAATAATCACCCTGACATGATATTTCTTTGCCATGACTTTACAGCTCCGCACTGTACAAGATCCCATACTTATATGTCAAGCCAGTGATAACAGCTGACCATGCTGAGAATGTCAACAAACAACACATGTATGCCTGTCCTGTGTACATGAACAAGGTAGGTAATAACTTACATCAAGATTGGTGTTGGTGGTATTGTAACTTACATCAAGAT
>JACSZP010020715.1:0-14630 GCA_016161895.1 Pinna nobilis
TACATGTATGAAATGACTTGCAGGATAACAAAATCCTTATACAGTTCTATGGTAGGATCATGCTTTATATGACAAAAAATTGTACTGCCTTGTATAATTTTTCTTTTTGTTTTCAATCTTTTGAAGACAAGGAAGCACCAACATTCAGCCATTGTCCATCTGATATCTATGTAGCATCCCAAGATCGATTAACATCTGTAACTTGGACGCCACCTGTAGCACAAGGTGCAGTGACAGAGAGAAAGAAATACAACTCTGGTAGGTTCTATATAAGTTACTATCATCTAAAATGTTCTTGTTGTTCAAAACAAACATGAACAGACTTGCCAACCTTAAAAACTTCAAGGGGACAATGTGACATAATTTAGCGTGCAGCGTGATTGCTAAAAGCCCTGGTGTGGATCGTGTAGCCCTGGAGTGGCTCATTGTCTTTAATATGCAACCAAGATGACCATGTTTGTTACTGGAGAATCTCATGGGGAGATTGAAATTTACTAAGAATTAATTGCTGCCAGCGATGTGAAGAACTTAATATTCAACAAGCACTGATTC
Organism: Pinna nobilis; assembly: GCA_016161895.1. NCBI lineage: Eukaryota > Metazoa > Mollusca > Bivalvia > Pterioida > Pinnidae > Pinna > Pinna nobilis. The sequence continues at coordinate 553 of JACSZP010020715.1, forward strand.
ATTTAATTATGTCACACTACTTAAATAGATCGTTGGTATAATTAGATTTTCTAAAGCCATGTTACATGAACGTTCCAAGTTCAGTTGTGGACTCATGGAAGGTGTGATCACACATCAGGTGATGCTCAATCCCCTAAGACATCTGATCCCATCTCTGTATTTTAAGAGGTCCATGTTTGTTCAATATTCACCAAATTGTATATTGTCTCCTGATTAATGTCTGGTTATTGATGCAAGTTGGTATCTGTGACTTTCATATTGCTAAGACTAACCATTTATCATGAATATTTTTTAGGTCAAACGTTCCTGTGGGGAAAATACATCAACACCTACGAGGCAGTAGATGCAGAGGGAAACTCCAAGTTCTGTCATTTCAACATTTATGTACAATGTAAGAAGATACATGTATTTCCTCATGATTAATTGTAAAATTTGATGCTCTAATATTTTGAATCCTTGATATTGTTCAATATTTGTTTTTGTTTTTTGTTTTTTTGTGGCCATTGTCTGTTAAAGAACCCTCCCTGCTCAACAACCGTTACATGTAGTGCCATAGGCCAGTTTTGTCACCCTTTACTGACAAATGGTGACGTCTCCATATAACTGAAGATTCCTGAGTGGGACATTTTGAAAAACAACAATACACCCAACAACCAACCTCTGTGTGATTTTTTGTATGGTGGACAAACTGTTAAATTCTAAACATCCATTTTCCAAAGAAACAGCCAGTGTACATGTATATTTGTGTAAATGAAGTAGCATACGTATTTTACAAGGAGGAGTATGAATTAATTCTACTTTTGTTATGATAAAGTCTAACCTTTTTTCAGAGACTGTCCAAGGGAAGGAGCAAACATTGTTAAATACGACAGGTGATCTCTTAATCCAGGTGATTTATATAAGAAAGCCTTTTTGGGAACGATACATTTAGGTCGCATAAGACAAGTATTCCTTTAATTCAGTGTGTTGTTAAGACAGGCTAGACTGTAGTTCCATTAAATACATCACCAGCCACATTTTTGTTTTCCATGTTTTTCAACATTAATTCAATTTATTGTGCCTGATGAAAAATATCACAAAGTAACATGTACATGATTTCACCAGCCTCATTATCATCTAATTCCAGATCAAGACTGCCCCATGCCTAAAGATCCATACATGGGAAACCAGACCTGTAATAAAGACTACCCACCACATACAGGCTGTTCCATCTTCTGTACCACATCGGATCGTGTCATAGATAGATATACTCAAAATATCTTCACCTGCGGCCCTTCAGGGAGCTTCGACCCCAAACACAGATTCACAAACATCAGATATCCTTCATGTGGAGGTAGGTCATGTGACGGTGGTTCACACAGAATTCTCCCCAGGCCCTTAACATGTGGTGGTACCATCACACTATTTCATTTCACCAAATAAGCTATTTTCATTGCCTTGATCTGCTCTGTTTTCTTTACCCCTGCTCTATCTTTCTCTCCCACCACCCTATTTTATGTACATACATGTAAATAGCAAGTATTTTTTCAAATCTTAAAAAAAACCCAACTTAAAATGAAATTTTGTTTTCTGAATGGTTTACATGTATATATTTTATATGATTTGTTGAATAATCAACATTTATTACTGATGAGATAATTGATTCAGAATTGATTTATCAAGAAAGTAAAATTATGAATAGTTTGAGCCAAAGAGATCAGGAAATGAATTTTCTTTTATTTTATTTTTTTACAGTTAAACAAGCACAGGCAAAAAAGAAGATGATCGTAACTCTCAGCTATCCCCAGATTTCTAATCCCAATTGTCCTGATGTCACAAGCGCATTGGAAATAAAATTACGTGAAACTATCGTGGCAATCAACAATGCCTGGTCCCAACAGATGTGCAAGATGTCAGATTGTTCAGACATATTATTTGAGGTTTCTTGTGACTTTACCTTAAGAAGGAGGAAACGACAGGCCCCTGGAACATCTCAGGTGACAGCTACTCTAACGGTTCCAGAGTCCAGGTGAGTTAAGTAGGGGTCATAGTTCATTTCTTTAAATCAACTCCCTTTGCAGAGTATTTGTGTACAGTGAAACTTGTATATAATGACCTCCTTTGGGAAACAAGAAAACCATTTTTACTGGGAGTTAGTCTTCATACAGAGGTTTTGTATGTACAGTCAAGCCTTGTTAATCCGGACGCCAATAATCCGGATGCTTCACCTTCCGAATGAAATTTCCATTGAGCAAAATTTTCAAGTTACATTGATTGCTATGATAGGCTTGTTTTAGTAATCCGGACGCTTCATTTGTCCGTTCAATTTAGTTGGGAACGAAAGTGTCCGGATTAATGAGACTCAATTGTATACAAGTGGTACTATTTTTGGGGCAGAGAAAACTGGTCGTTGTGACCAGGTGGTCTTTATTTACAGGTTGTCACTAAAACAGGTTTTACTGTACATGTAAGCAAAGTGAAAGCTAGTCATGGCTCCAGAATGGAGTGTTCTGACCAGTAGTTGATGGTTCGAGTCTCTTCAGCAGAAGAATGGTTTTGTCCCGTTCTCAAGATGAGGCATATCATGACATTTAGGCACCATGTCCTGGATTGGATTGATGCATTAGAGAAAATCCTTACTACATACATGTAAGATAAAGTTCATAGCATTGACAAAATGTCTGAGGGCTGCATTTTGTGAAATGCTTTCAGAGATATTGTTGATTATAAGAATGAATGTGCATTGTATGAAAACTCCAAAATCTTGTTTATAGGCCTACCAAGACAATTAAAAATTCATTATACAACTCAGTATTAGGTAAAGTACAAAATGTACATGCAGTAGGGGGAATTAATGAGAGCGGTCGGATGAATTTTACATTTACCCATAAAAGTAGGCATGTACAGAGACATGCAAAAAGTATTTGTCACCCAAATGCAAATTTAACGTTCAGTGATTGACAAGCGTTCGTTTTTTATCTTCTGGTGGCACCCAGTTTCAACCCATGTTTACGGTTTCAAGTAAAAAATATAGGGAAGAATCATGTGCAACAAATCATGAAAAGAAAATGATCCGAACAAACTGACCCAATAAACTTCAATGGAGAACTGTTTCGGATTATTCACTTCATAAGTAAAATTATTGCTGCCGATTTCATCCAGAGTCTATATAAATCTCTTCCAAGAAGATTCCAGCAGATCATTTGTTTGAAAGGACATGTCTCCAAATATCAAGTAGATATGTAAAATTTCAAATGTCACTTTTCAGTAAACTAATGTTTACCTGTCATTTTAAAGTGTGGTAACACTCGCTAGTTTTTAAACATGATGCAACTCCGACGTCAAAGTTACAAATACTTTTTGCACGTCTCAGTATTTCAAGAAAGATTACAAACTAGATTTCCCCACAGGTTGAATATACAATAGTCTCTACTGAAAATGATATTTCCTATGTTAGCAAAACTTTCAACATTTCATGATGATGGCCGCTGGCTTTTCCTATCATTCAAATGAATTTGTGAAAATTTAGTTTCTATGTCACAGTAGGCGTCAGTAGGCTCAGGTTTAACTTCCTCCACAGCTCACATGCCATTCATAAGTCATATTTCTAACCCTTCATCGGAGTTGGGTAACATCTCTATAGAAATGAAAGGTTGTTGGGTTTTGAGTCTACTATACTTTGATTATTTTCTAATTTCCTGACTAATTGACATTTCAGCCCCATGCTGACAAGTACATCTGATTCCACCAATACTTTGCCTGCTGAGGACGTGTTAACATTGAATGCTCTAGGAATGATGTCTTTTGACTACCCGGTAAGTTCTTGTTGATCCTCCATAAAAAATGATGTTTCATGTGCAAAAATGAATGCTCTGCAGGCAATATGTCCCAACATCAAATAAAGTTAAGCATGAACTCTATGGGAATGTTTGCTGTGTATGAAAAACTAAAAATTAGTTCAATACATAATATCTATATTTGATTTGTTGTCCGTTTCACAAGTACATGTACTATTGCAGTGATTCATGGTCATGCAACACTTTTTTACTTATCTGAAAAGGTGCTTTCACAATAATCAGTGTTGCTTATGCACATACATGTAGATTCTAAACAAGGGGAGATAACTGCTGTAAATTTTGATTACATTGCATTAAAATATTTTAGGTCACTTCTGTTAGGAAATGAAAAAATCCAAAACAACAATAATTTAAATAAAAAAGAAAGAAGACAACTTGCTGAAATGCATTTAATATTATTATATGTATATGAAACAATTTTTGAATTTCCTGATCTATATGGTTCAAGTGTTGGTTGCCTTGATTTCAATATTATCTTTTCAGTTTTTTTCTCTGGCCAACAAGAACAAAAAATATGTTATTCTATCAGGTTGGCCATTAAGGACACTTGTATTGTTTGGTTTTTATCAAGACTGAGGTGTCTATATGTATATCTACTTTAACCTCTATAATATTTTTCTTTCAGAATACTATCCCTAAAGGAGTAATCGATCCAAACGGTTTTACAGTGGACACTTCAGATGTCTGTCAACAGTATGAAACACTGATTGATGGTCAATGTGGTAAGTATCATTTCTGTCATATCTGATACAGTAAACCCTCTTTATAAAGACCATGTTTGTCCCTTGGGGATTCCATCATTGTATCGAATTTGCTCTTATAAAGAAACGATGAGGTCAGCGGAGTCCAATAGCGTTTACAGGTCTCTTAGTCATTTCTGTAGCTGATTGTCACCCTTTTCGAAACAGTCAAGTTCAAACCAGGTAACTACGAAGCCACTGAGTCTTTGTTTTAGCAAGCGTCACTCTTAAATTTAGACTTGTCAATAAATAATCAAAACATATAATCGACAATTATTATTGACAAATTTTAGTGTTGTTGTATCGCGGGATTCAGCAACTAAAAATGCATGTTTGTTCAGAATATTTTATGTCGGTGTTGGAAGCTGTAAATTCTGTTTTATGGACGGAAACAATGTCATGTACGGTTGTTCTTGCCAAAATCCAGTCAGTAGGTGAAAATGTCGGATTATCGAGAGTCATTATAAAGCGGCCTGACTGTAATTGTTTTCATTATTCTTACCTTAGTGAACTTGAAGTGTACTGTCTCATGGAGTACTTTAGATTTATTGACAGTGAGGTGACCCATGCAAACAGACATTGGACTAACTCGTGTATGCAGCTACAGTAAAGTGTCATTAATTTGGAATCTTTTGTTCCCGAGTAAATTGTCTGGATAAAGGAATCTTTCTGTTTATTGAAATGTATCACTCATTATGGCCGATGCAAATTTTTTTTGAAAATTGTGTTCTCAGGGTATTGTGTCTGGAAACTGATGTTTCTGCTGTACTAGTATCTCCAATTGTGACAAAATGTAACAACATAAACTTCCCTTTGAGATAATGTTGGCATAATATTTTGTCTGCTAGCATCATTCCATCACTAATAGAAGCAATAGTCCCACACAAACATTATTGGATATTTAACCTTGTTCATGAATTACATGTAGTTTCATGGTTCATTTCATGGGTCTTTTTATTGATCCTTTATGACTTCAAGACTTTACATTTATGACCATTATTCTCAATTTAATCTGAATAGAAAGTCATGTATGAAAACATCTTGCATAAAAAAGTCATAGTTTTATTTCCCTTAATTTACTCAATCAGTGCAATGTGGAGCTGGAAACTTCTTCAATGTTAATACAACAGTATGTGAAGATTGTCCAATTGGAACCTTCCAGTCCATGGATAACCAAATCAGCTGTGAGCAATGCCCCCAGGGGGAAACAACGGAAATGCCAGGGGCAGTGTCATCTACTGAATGCAAAGGTAGGTACATAAGACTAGTTAAAGATTGTTTTTCATGCCTAAAAACAACATTTTTTTCTTAATTCAAATTAGTATAACAAAGCATATTTGTACTTGGCAGCTGGGGTAACAGTGACAGTATGCCTTCTCTCTAAGGCCAGAGTGAGGCAGCCACACCCCTCTTTTGCCTAGCCATACAAGGGGATGAAAGATTAGGTTTTACTATAATCTTATGATATTAATTAAGTAGAAGTTTAAAAAAAACTTTGACATCAACATGCTTGTACAATTAGATATATGAAATTGTAATGGATGCTGTTTCTATGGACCCTGTTTGACAACCATTGCAGGGCTGCCATGGCTCAGTGGTTGGTGTATTCATCCTCTAGTTGTGAATTTGTGGCTTTAAATCAGCACCATGCTGTGAGGGGCTTTCACTGTCCTTCAGATTAGAAAGTAAAAATTGTCAGTATTCAGTGGCCATAAGTATTGAGCATAGGCCAATAGCATTTGTGACATCTCCATATATGTGAAAGGTTCTTGAGGGGGACATTGAACAACATTGCAACCAACTACCAGTGCATCAGGATTTGAAATTTACCAATAAAGTCCCCATGAGAAACTTGTATGAAGTATTCTATAAACCTCCTCATAGTGGTTCTTAGCGATGATGAAAAGGGAGATAATCCAGCAATGTCCTATCTTTTATGTCTATTTGTGTTTTTGTTTTTCAAACAGCCTCCTGTCCCCCAGGTAGTTACTTCAGCATTAATGACAACAAGTGTAATTTATGCAAGGAAGGATATTACCAGAGCAAGTCTGGTCAGTTCTACTGTGATCCCTGTCCAGTGGGTCAGACAACAAGAAATCAAGGGTCAAATTCCTCTATAGCCTGCTATGGTAAGTACAAGTGTCCAAAATACGATATTGAATCAATGCATTGAACAAATTTTCTACACGTATGTTTTTTTTAAACTACATTTAAAGTAGTGAAATTTTTAACAACCAATAATATGATTAAAATCATCTGTACCTCCTGGATATCCATGTCTGCAGTTTGGTCTCATTAATCCAAACATTTTTCCCCTAGCAAATTGTCTGGATAAATGAAGCATCCAAATTACTACAATTAATGCACTTATTCTAATGACCCATGTTGTTTGAAAATTTTGTTCTGGAACATGAACCATCCTGTTAATTGGCTTCTTAATTAATGAGACTTAGAATAAAATTATCAATCATCTCACGCTCGGTTCATACCGGTCCAAGTGGTCCAACGTCAGGGCTTGAACTCGCTAGATCCAACATGGCTGCCAGGTGTAAGCACACGGGTACATCTCAAAATAAATTGAAGTTGTTTTAATGGAAAATTTTCATCTTGTAATATAAATATCGCTACACATGCAATCTGCAGAGAAAAGTTAAGATTAATTTTATTTCATGATGAGTATAGTTCAATTCATATCCTGTCAGCAGGAATAACAAAACGTAAAATTCCAACAAATATAATTTTTACATTTCTTTTGAAATTTTGATGAGCAGACGTCTTCTTGTTTAGAAAAAATACCAAGTCTGTTCCATTTACGGCACAGATCTAGACCGATTAAACCATCGAAAAGGAATGCAGCCCTGCTAATAGCATAAATTGATACATACAATGTATCTCTTGCTAAAACATAGACTTGAAGTTATTGAATGATTGATGGCAATCTTTTCTTTTACAGATGATTGTAAATCTGGAGAAGAACTAGCATCCAATGGGTCATGTATTCCTTGCCAGGTTGGAACTTACCGCTCGGCTGGTATTCATTTCCGATGTGAAGACTGTCCGTCAAATAGCACAACACCAAGCACTGGGTCCTGGACAGAGAGTGACTGTACACTGAGTAAGACTACTTCAAATTCCTCATTCACTGCATTTTATTCCACTCCATATTCTGTTTTAGTGACCACCTGTATAATTATAAAGACTACCTGCCGTCCCGAATAATTCTGTTTGTGTACTAATCAACCCCCATATAAAGACCACTTTTCTATGAAGTCTGATTATCCCATGTTTCTAAGAAAGTCCCTAAAACATATACAAGTTTCAGGGTACATAAATATTTGTTGTTTGTTATTTTATTGTTACTTAGGATCCCACTCAGTTCCACCGTGCCGAAAAGACATATGGATTTTAATGAGGGACTCTGTGATTATTACATTATTTCATATTATGAAAGGAGAGCTAGATGATTTGAACCTTATAGAAAAACACATGTGCGTCAGGAGGTGAATGTTTTTGACATCAGTAAGGGTATTAATATACAGTAAGACATGTACAGTCTAACCTGCCTTAGCAACCCACTGAATTAAAGAAAAATCTGTCTTATTTGACCTAAATGTTTGGTTCCCAAAATGGCTTTTTCCGATGTTAATCACCTGGATTAAGAGACCACCTGTCATATGTGACCCTTTTTGCTCCTTCCCTTGGATGGTTTCTTAAAACAGGTTACATTGTTTATAACAAACTGTACTGAGATCATGACTAAGCGGGTCTGTATATGGAGGGAGTTGCAATATAGAGATTGATTTGACAACAAATTATACATTTAATAATGTAGAGTGCAGCAATTATGAAATTTATTGCATTTGGTCACTAATACATGTGCATTTCACATCTGGTTTTCACATGTCCCTCTAAAATCTTTTCTAGTCTCATGTCTGGCTGGCAACAAGCGAGTTGGAGATAATCCTGGTGTATGTGAGAAGTGCCCCATTGGATATTACCAGGATGAGAAGTGGCAGACTTCATGTAAATCGTGTGGTGGTACTAGATACACCACAGACCAGGTGGCCTCCTCCAGCAAAGATCAGTGTAAATGTAAGTAACAGTTAAAGCTTGATGGTCAGAGCTGAACCATTAGCTGTTAGGACTAGCTAAATTGTCAGAACAGGGTCTAGTATCATAAAACTTGAGAATTTACTTAAGTCTGAGAATTTATTCAACTTAAGCTAGTACTTAATTCTTATTTGTTTGAGACGTTGAACTTTAGAAGATTCTCTGACTGAAGTAAATTCCTAAGTTTTATAGTGCCCTGCAGCCCTGTTGTCTGAACTGATTTGTACGTATAAACACTGTTTCTGATTTTTCATTTTTTTTAAAAATTGAATCAGAGAAAATGCCACTACTAGCTGAACTATTGAAGCCACATTTTATTTAAAATTCATGTTCATAAATGAGGTAGCTTTATACTCTATATTATATACCTATAAATATAATCTCTATATTTTTTCGCCAGCTTAAAAATCGGAACTATAGGTATGGTCTTAGATTATCTAATGTTCTCAAAATTAAACTATTTTGATATATTTCGACGTCTAAATTTTCGAAACTATGATTTTTTCAGAGGCACTGTTTTTGAGTGTTATTGTTCGAACTATCAAAATAAATTTCATCTTATCTGAACTTTTAGAATTGTTAAGGCATCACATCAAGCCAATATATTATAACTACATGTATATTAAAATCTATTTTACTTTTTAGCCTTATATAATATCTCAATAAATAGTTTTGTTTGCATAAATATGTATTATAATATTAACAAGATTTTTATGTTCTTTTTAGTTTTCTGTCCCGATGGATATGAAGCCAAAGATGAGAATTGCCAACCATGTCAAATCGGATTTTACAAGAATAATACGGAGGATAAATACGGGCTTTGTCAACCTTGTTCTGGTAACAAGCGAACGGCAGCTAATGCCTCTACATCTGCAGATGACTGCACAATATGTAAGTAGCATTGTATTACAATTGTCATTTTATTATATTCATGCCCCCATAATCGTAGATTCAGGGGCATATAACTTTTGTCTAGTATGTCTGTTTGATAAAGGCTTAAGATTGGTCATAACTTATGAATGATAAGTGACATGGATTTCATATTTCACATGTGTATTTCTTGTGACGAGACCTTTCAGCGATTTTTGACCTTTTGACCGTGACCTTGTAGTTTGATCTTTTTTTTTAAAAATAACCTGTCCCATATTTTTTTTTAAATGTAGGGGATAGACTTTTGCAAATTTCACATATAGATTCTTAGACATTTGACCTAGTGACCTTGATCTTTGAGTTTGACTTACTTTTTAAAACTTTACTGCAAAATTACTTTAGTACCATAGGATGCCATCAGTGCTTCACAAAGAAATCTTTAATGGATAATAACAATATGCGGGCATACTTTATGCCATTTTTTCTCCTAGGCAAGAACCTACTCTTGACTAAGTCGCATATGCCATGATGCCACTTGTCCATACAGTACAAGTAGCACAGACCAGACTAAGACCCTGCAGTGGTGATTTTATGTTTAGTTTCACACTGCTACTGTGATTTTATGTTTTTTAGGGGGTGCCAGCCTCTAGATTTAAGAACATGATTAGGCTTGATATGACATGGATCATTTTGTATTTCAGATAAATGTTCAGCCGGGTACAAACCAAATGCTACCAATAACGGCTGTGAGCCCTGCCCGTATGGATACTATCAGGATGTACAATATTCCACAGACTGTAAAAAGTGTGATGCTAACCACAGTACCAAACAAATGGCATCAACACGCTCTGACCAGTGTGTTCGTAAGTAGTCATCCTATATGTATATACATGTAATAAGTGATAAAGTCATCACTTTCATAAAATGATCATGAAGTATCATAAATTCATATTATACAAGAAAAGTAGGGTGGAAAGGCATAAAATAAGATAATCATATGTTTCTTGATGCACATGGTTTGCTGCTAGAAAAAAAAACATAGGTGTTTCCATAAATAACTTATTGATTAGGAGATCACATACCTCACAACAAAAAACTGCCTAGCTTAGGAGACTAATGAATTTTTGACACTACCTCAATTATTACACCTCCTCACTTATGAAACTAGCAGACCATCCTCTAGGAAATCACTGCCTTAATAGGAGGCAACTTAATTTATTGAACCATCTCATTTATGGTACCATCTCACTTATGGAACCATCTCACTTATGGAGCAATCTCCATTAAAGAACCATCTCCTTTATGGAACTATCTCACTTATTAGAACCATCTCAAGTATAGAACCATTTAAGTATTGAACAATCTCAAGTATAGAACCATCTCACTTGTGACAACTTCTCACTTATGGGACCATCTCACTTATGGAACCATCTCAATCATTGAATCCTCTCACTTATGAAACCATCCAAATTGTGGAACCATCTCACTTATGGAACCACCTCACTTGTGATAAGTCTCACTCATAGAACTATATCAATTCTGAAACCATCTCAATTCTGGAACCATCTCAATTCTGGAACCATCTCACTTACTGAACCATTTCACTTGTAAAACAATTTCACTTATGGAACCATCTTACATATGGAACCACCTCACATGTGAAATAGTCTCACTTATGAAACCATCTCACGAATGACACCATCTCACTTATGGAACCATCTCACTTATGGAACCATCTCACTTATTGAACCATCTCACTTATTAGGCCGCCTTTCATTTGAGACCACCTCACTTTCAAGGGAACCTCACATCAAGGACTTCAAGTTGGGTCTGTTTATTTGTATTCTAGGCTATGACTGCACTTAGGTGTCAATCTAACCTATCAGACCAATTTTAGTGAGTCACTTTGGCGGTCTTCATAGCAAGGTTTTCTGAACTTAAAAGTATAACTAAAACATTATGCTATTTTTTGCTCTCTCTGGTATATGCTGCTGTGCCTGTTGGTTTGAGAAAGGTTATTGAAATAGATTAAAAAAAGACAATAAATCTTCATTCGTTCATCTTTGTTCCTCATTTCAAAGTATCAGAAAATAACAGTGAGGATTTTGATGTTTCAGGCTATTGTGAATCTGGATACCAGGTCAACGCCTTTAGTGGATGCACAGCTTGCCCTGTTGGAACCTTCAAAACTAACACAGACTTCAAGTTCGACAACTGCACTGAGTGTCCACAATTCTATGTGACTGCCACCAACGCAACAACTGATGTCAGTGGATGCACTGTCCGTAAGTACATACAGTCTAACCTGCCTTAGCATCCCAATAAATTAAAGGAATTACCTGTCCTATGTGACCTAACTGTATGCTTCCCAAAATGTTTTTTCCTTTATGAAATACAGTCGAGCTTCATAAATCCAGACAACAATAATCCAGATGCTTCAGCTCCAGAACAAAATTCCCAGCGAACAGAATTTTAAACTTGTTTTGATCATTATATAGATATGTTTCAGTTTTCCGGATGCTTCAATTATCCAAACAATTCGGATTAACGAGGCTCCACTGTACCTGATTTAAGAGACCACCTGTCATATTTGACCACACTTAAGCAGGTTTCATTGTACATGCCTGTAACTAATTTCTCTTCTCCTCCAGTAGAATTGACCAACATTATACAGCTTAAAGATTTTTTAGTGTGGTAAAAAGAACCAAACAACATATAAATAATAACAACTGTAACAAATAATCTTGATTATTCCTTTCTCTGTAATTCTTTCTTTTATTCCAGGAAACTGCAGCGCCGGAACAAAGAGGTTTGCCAATGACAGTGGCTGTGAAGACTGTCCTCTTGGTCATTATCAAAGTAAACCTTACCAGACACAATGTGAGATGTGTGGCACAAACACATACACCAGGCAAACAAAATCTACCAAAGCTGAGGATTGTGAAGGTGACTTAACAAGTCTTAGAACAATTATGTATTTATTTATATTATATGTCTGTCAGTTTGCCTGTCTGCCCATCGGTCTGTCTCTGTCTCAGTCTGCCTCTTTGTCTATCTTTCGCTCTGTCGTTCTATCTGTCTCTATCAATTAGGTCTTGGCACCATAAAACTTGAGAATTTGCTTAAGTCTGAGAATCCAGTCTCTCAGCCAATCATAATTCAGGATGAGCTGAATTTGAGAAGTTTTTCTGTTTTTTTAAGTAAATCCACAAGTTTTATGGTGTCCAGCCCTGTTTCTTTTCTCCCTCTCTGTCTCTCTCTTTCTTTATGGTTATTTGTCTATGCCTATAAAAGTCTATTTTCATCATTAAGCATTTTCATCCTTTGTATTTTCTTTCAGTACTTTGCTTTCTGGAGTCACTCATTTGTGTACATATCATATTTTTAAGTGTCTTGATGCTCCTCCATGACACCTGATCCCACCTCTGTGTTTCGGAGGTCTGTATTTACCCAATATTCACTGAATTTATATTTACTCTTGATTCTTCTGGCAATTGATGCCTAGTGATATCTTTGATTTTGATTTTATGTCTTGCTCAGCCTACTGCCCGTCTGGTGAGGAGAAGGCCTCAGATGACAGCTGTGTCAAATGCAGCGTGGGATACTTCAAGGACAACAACGTTGATGTTTTCTCTGTTTGTACACTATGTAACACAGATTTTATTACCGCTGGAAATGGCACTAAAACTGAAGCAGAATGTAATGTTGGTAAGTGTGCTTTGATCAATTGACTGTAAAACTGACTGATACATTATTGGCTACATATTGTTTGGCTTCTGGCTTTTTGGCCTGGAGGTAGTTTTGTTTTCTAGCTCTTGTTGACCAATCAGAATTGCTGTTACAGCTTGGATTTGATAAATCATATTTCATATTTTAGATTGGATGGATTTTTTATGCAACTGTTTATAAATATAAGAAAAAGACTCTAATGGCTAAATAAGCAGTGAGGGTTAATCTTCAATGTGTTGACATATATATAGTAAAACCTGCTCTAGCGACTACCTTTATATGAAGACCACCTGGTCATAAATACTGTTTTTTGTTGTCCCCAATAATACCATTCATATACCAATCAACCTCTATATAAAGATCACCTTCCCGTAAAGACCGTTTTTGCTTGTGTCCTGAAGGAGGTCTTTATATACATTAGTTTCACTGCTCTTAAACATGGGACCTTTGTTTTCTACTGTTTCATGACTAAAGGACAGGAAATTGAAGCCCCAAATCAAGACTTGAAACCAAGACCTGCGCTCCACCATGAAACTAGATAATACCCAGGTTGATGTAAATTTTTCCCCAATAGTAAAGAAAATAGGTATAATAAAGGTATATACTTAAGGCGAAATAATACTTTAACCATCTACTGTATGGTCATTGATGACAACTGGTCCCTGACCAGTATACTGACTCACTTTTCATTTTAAGTTAACAACAGAATTTTATGTATCACCTACTAATATCCATCTCTTCTTGTTTTTTTTCACAGCAAATTGCTCAGCTGGGCAGTACAGAAATGTAAGTA
>JACSZP010020717.1:2265-12481 GCA_016161895.1 Pinna nobilis
ATTAACTGTTCTACATGCCATACAAGAGAATCTACATTACCTAACAGTATGACATCAACTGTTCAACATGCCATACAACAACATCTAATTTACTTAACAATGTGACATCAACTGTTCAACATGCAACAGCATCTAATTTACCTAACAGTGTGACATCAACTTTTCAACATGCAACAGCATCTAATTTACCTAACAGTGTGACATCAACTGTTCAATATGCAACAGCATCTAATTTACCTAACAGTGTGACATCAACTGTTCAACATGTCATAAATTAGCAACTATATCGTGTAACAGTGTGATAATAACTGTTCACAATGCCATACACCAGCACCTTTATCACTTAACAGTTTACATGTAGCATTTGACAAAATAAAGCATTAAACATTGCAGCATTTGTTTTATAGCCATTAAAGTGAAGAGCAATTCAACTTTGGTTTCTTTTTCTCTAAAGCTATGAGTAATGGGAGCTTATCTTACAAGTATGGGGTGCTCTTTCCCCTTTAAGGTGGAAAGGGAACGATAATATCGAACTAGTAGTAAATACAAAGTTTTTTTTCACAACATCTTTAGGTAATGCACTCTTAAAAAACAATGCTGAAAAAGTAGCTGCCTGACCAATATGCTGTTGTATTATACTAGCTGAAGTACGACAAGGTTACAAACTCCAATAAAGAGAGAACAATTATACACGATATTGTGGTTAGCTTCTAAGCAGATACATGTAATCAAAGTACCTCAGGAGAAAGCGTCCCCCTCCCTCATACACTTTTGTTTTAACCGCATGAAGCACAAACTGCATTGTATTAATTTGTGTAGCAAAATAGTTTCAACTCTATTTCCACATAGTGGACACACCTCATCGTCACTAGGTAAATGCTCCTCAGCAGGGCAGGCATAAAAAGTAGCTCAGGGCATCTCCTGAATAAATGCTCTTAAGAATGCCAAAAGATATTCTAACTGCACTTTACCCTTCATTTTATCCCTGATAAGCCGATTCTGACCCCTGTGATATTCGCAAATGTAAACTGAACATCAAGGCCCCATATGTCACAGGTTAATGCTGTTATTTGACCTCAAGACACAAAGCCAAAGCAATGACCCCTACTTGTCACAATTAATGCACATCATGTGGCATACATGTACTGCTGGATCTCACCTCAAAACGCATCATAAAACATCACCAAGAGCATTTAGCTGTCCTCACAAACGTGGCTACCACAGCTACGATGATATGAGTACCTTGCCTACTATAAGTTCATAAAAAGGTACGCCATTCCAGCTACATTTCACTTATATTGCACTTTTCAGTTTCTAAATATAATCATGTAAATTCATTTCAATCAAGTTCACAAATAAGCATTTATAGAAATCAAAGAAAGCACAAAAACTTAAAATTGTTAATTTGCATCAAAGATTTCGAATCATAATGATAAATTTCCTAAATCAATTGAGAAAATAAGGATATCTTATAGATCTCTATCCTGATCTTTCTGTTCAGGTCTTCTCTGACTTCTCAAAATGAAAACTTTCCTTTAATGGGACACTCCCTTCTCTGCTCTGGAGATTCCCTTTACCAGGATATTCACTTCTCAGAACTTTCTTTTTGCGGGACAGAAAACTGTTCCACATAGTCTTGTAGCATTTCATGTGTCACTCTATCAGTCAGAAGTTTTTCTATTTCTAAAAGTTCAATTTCCTTGGCCTGTCAAACGGAAACGTAACAATTGTAAATTACACATGTTTGTTAGGCTATAATCTGCTAGATCTAATCATAAACAATGCATGTCACTGGGTATCAGGAACCCTCTGACAGATCAATTCACATTATCATTGATTATTGGAAATCTGCAATAATGAATCCGGCCAGTGAGGAGAGGTATAATCATATCAAGTTACACAATAAATATGTCCATCCTGTGATAACGGAGCAGCGGAAGTGTAAAAAAGATGGTGTGATCAGGTCAGAAAAATATAATCAAGATAGAAAGGATATGGCTGAATGAAACTGATCATTCTCAGAAAATCATGCTATTGATTAACCAATTAAAAATCAGACACATACATATACATGTAAACTCAAATGTAAACCTTATAGTAAACTTCAGGCAAATATACTCGTAAATAAGATGCAGTGGCAGAAGAAATATTATCAAGATTTCTGTACCTATAGATATTATTTTTACAAATTTTAAGTGATTAACTACTCTTTACTACATAGAGAACTATTGCCTTTAATAAAGAGTTTAGATAGTGAACATTCTTTTTCTGATAATACAATGTCTCTTGCCAGGTGTTTGTTCAGTTTTTGATCTGTATGAACTTCAACAAACAATATTCTCTTTCACAAAAATGTGTAAGTGCGTGGATCATCAATATTTGATATCATATTTTTGATTGTCTGCACCTAATAATATAGCCTCATTAATCTGAATGCTTCTGTCCCTGAGCAAATTGTCTGGATAATTGAAGCATCTGGTGTAGGCCTTCTATACCATGTTGCTCTCTATACGGAAAATAAAATGTGACAATTGCAAATGGATGTATAGAGGGAGAAGCATCCAGATAATTGGTGTCTGTAATAATGAAGCTTGACTGTAATGTAATTTATAAAGAAAAACTTTGGTATTTTCTTATGTGTATTGTATCATATAATCAACATTTACCTTCAATGTGCGCTTAAGTGAGTGGACTTTTTTAATCTTTTCCACCTCCTCTTGTGATGGTAGGTCTGAGGTCCCAGTGGCTCCTGCCATTGTACTTCTCCTTTGTTGGGTCTTGTCTTTTCCATCAATTGTCAAATTTTCATTGTGGATATTTCTCATCAATGCTGTCAAGTCTTCATTACTACTGTCAGCTGCTGGTACCTCTGGGAAACACATATAGGTGAAATGTAAACAAACAATACTTACATAACTGGTGTGTGATCATAGTAACTACAATCATAAAACAGAATCAGAAGCAGAGGTTTCAAATTCTGGAATTTTTAAGTCATGGATATAGGAGCAAGATCTTGTCCATAAGAAAAGTGGATCTGTACTATGGAATGTAAGGAGCAGAATCTGGACGGTAAGGAGCACGGTTTGGACTTAATGGAGCAGGATCTTACAATAATGAGAAGGATTAAGTCTGCATTGAGCATGATCCAAACTGCAAGGAGTGGGGTCTGAACTGTGATGGTTGCCCTACCTTCAGATCCACTAGTGGTTTTTTGTGTTACAGATACTACTGATGTCCTGGTATACATTTCTGCTTTGATAAAGACAAGGATGACATTGATGAGGATGACCTTGATTATAGTTACCTCTTTCTGGCGTTGACCTTTGACTCCCTGTCTCTGGTTCTTGTTCGTCATCACTTTCACTGTAGTATTCATCTGAAGAGTAAAATAAACATACACTTGCTAATTCTGTTTATGATACAGTAAGTACAGTAAACCTGACAGACTGCTCAAGGGGAGATGCAGAAATGAATGTGTGTGACACGTGGTCTCTTACTTCAGGTACACTTTGGGATGCATATTATAGTTAGTTCACATATGGTAGGTGATTGTTAAAGCAGTGAGTCTATGAGGCAAATTTAAACTAAGACATTTGTTTTAAACTGAGTCAAATATATGGATACAAGTTGATATTTATACACACTAACAGTAAACTCTGATGGAAGAAATCTCAACTCTTAAATTAGAACCATACACACTAAAATACAGACATTATACAAAGTAATAACAATTATATTTTATGCAATACAACAAATGTATGCCATAAAAGGGGTAAAAAGGTAAAAAACACATCCAATAGACACAAACAAAGCCCTAATCTGGGGATGAAAGGAGAAATTATGAGAATGCATAACTATTTCAGTAACATTATCATGTAAAACAGACTAAACTTTCATTTCCAAAATTTACATATGTTAGTAACATGACACATTTCTAAAGGGTACATGTATCTCGACTCGTACATGTACTGTATCTGTACATAATGTACAAATTAAATTCTACAGATCCTGACAATTACAGTGATGTTAAAATGCAAGCACATATCCAACTAAGAAAGACATATGACATAATTAGTAATAATTTGGATATCAACTGGCTAAAATTTTGATTTCAAAACCAAAGGGATGCAACTCATATAACAATTTGGGAAATTCACAAGTAGTAAAGGAGTAAAAGCTGGGCAGCTGTGGCTTAATGTTAAGTATGTTCCCCCTTTTCATTGGATGGTCGTAGGTTTGAATCTGCACCTCGCTGCAGTTGGCTGCCTCCATCTTTTGACAGTAAAAATTGAAGTCCCATGTCACAGTAGGTGTCGGCTCTTTAAAGAACCCTCATTGCTAAATGGTCACAAGTGCTGAGCATTATAGGCCTTATTTGCCGGGCATATGGCTATGTTCCTTAGAAGTGAAAGATTCTTGAGTGGGAAGTAAAACAACAATTTAACCAATCAACCACAAAACAGCTTTCATATATTGATCATAGTGTCAGCAATATATTTGTGCAGTTCGGATATTCCTTCTCAGGTTCTAGATATCATGTCCTGGCTCTGACTGACCTGCACACTTACCTCTCTCAGTTTTGATCACCCGAGGTGGACTCACGTGGATTGCTGCTAGTCCCATCTTATTCATCCACCTGAACAACAAAAAGAAATCCAAAATGAACAATAAAGAGACATTTATATGATGACTAAACTCCACATTGTCACTCTGGCAGGGCAGATATTGGACATAAAACCACCTTGACAAGCAACATGATCAGTCCTCCTGAACGGTACATATTTTCTGTTTGAGTAATCAAACTGGAGATGGTACATAGAGATTTATGGAAGATTTTTTATCCATTTATATGAACCTTCATGAATGCCAGCTTATTTGTTATGTGATAGCATTGGTTCTTATACATAGAGTTGCAGATTTAAGAAACCTTTTTTTTACTTTCTGACTTTTAGGGATCGCAAGTTTTAGAAGACTTCTATCAATTCCTATGATAAATCCTGAACACCAGTTCATATTTTTGAGTGACCACACTAATTCTACTTAATTAAGGGTTATAGAATATTCTTATCACTGTACATGTGTATATCCACTTGTATTTACAAGAATTTTATTTTCCTATAAATAAGTGAGAGCAGTCACAGGCAAAAATAAATTTGACACTAAATAGTCTAGCCTGACATAAATGAGCACCATTTAACATAGGGTACATGTATGTTCTATTCATGTATAGTAGCATAAATATCTTCCTATGAACAAATATTAATTTCAGTTTCCCTGACATAGAGTTTTACAAATATTCTGTATTTACAGTGATTCACAGAAGTGCTTCTGAACACTGTTTGATTGACCTTACTTGCTCATATCATCCTGTCTCTCTGATGCAAACACAAATGCAGTCCCTAGATTGTGTACTTTAAAGGCACTGAAAATAAATATAACAGAAGTATTGCACATTGTATAAATATGTACATGTAAGTCCAATAAGATTCACGGTAGATAAAAGAATACAAACTCTATTCAAAAAGTTGACAGTAGAAGATACCAAGGGGTAGTCAATAATTCAAAAATAGAAAGGCAGATGAAAGCATGGCCAAACAAAAAAGAGTCAACACAAACAGCTATCAACCCCAACAAGACGTGTAAAACCGAAAAATAAAGTAACACGAACCCCCACTAAAAGCCAGGGGTGAGTTCAGGTGCTCCGGAAGGGTTAGCAACTCCTGCTCCGCGCATGGCACCCGCTGTGTCACTATATTTAAAATCTGAGAAAATGTCTAATTTGGCTAAGTCGTAATTGGTACACACACCCCATCAACTGTAACAATCGGTATTTTATACGATTAAACAGGTCATTTTGTCGACCATAAAACTTTTATGGAGTTACACGGACCTCACAAAAAACTGGGGGTGAGTTCAGGCTATGGAAGGCCATGACATCCCACTCCAAGTGTGGCACTCGCCGTTTAACCTTTATTTCCAATCTGAGAAAATGTTTAATTCGATAAGTCATAAACGGTAAAAATGTTGTGACTAGGTGTATGGCAGAGTGTAACAAATTGCCTCATCTATAAAATTGATATTTTATAACGATCAACTTTTAAACATCATTGGTAACACCAACCCCACTAAAAACAGGGGGTGAGTTCAGGTGCACCAGAAGACTAAGCAACTCCTGCTCCACGCACGGCACCTGTCTTGTCACAAGTTTTCGAATACAAGAATGTCACAATCAGTGATGGTACCTTACATGGCACTATCTACAGGTGAGGTTTGTGGGGTGACAGGTGGGTGGATTGCATATTGCCAGTCTTAATTGCATATCATGCAGTTACACTGTTGGCTTTATCACCCATTTCTTACCTCTGCATCTACCACTGCTGTTGAATTTTGTAATATAATGAACAAACCATATACCATGGTAATACAAATAAGTGTTGGGGGTGGTGTTACCAATAAAAACACATACAGAATGCAACAGTTTCAAACTGATTATTTGTTATTCACATTGTACTACTTTCAGCAGGAAAATTGTTATACACTATAATGCTTACACAAGTAGGTCTTGAGCCATTGTTGAAACTTAGTTTTGATCTTGAGGAACCTATACCATCAATTTTAATTATAACAAATGCCTCGAATAACTTACTTTATATAAGTATTTAGCTGTTTAAGGTTTTACAAACTCTGAAGGTAAACACATGGGTTTAAAAAAAATGTAAATTTTTGGAAAAGTAGATCAAATTCCAAGGTCATGCTCAGTGTTGTTAGGTCAGAAGTAACAACCCATAATGAATGCTCTGTAATTAGGAAATCTCCCATTTGAAACATCAAAGCACTATCCTTCATAGTCAAAATAGGTAGGCAAAGTTTTCAAAAGTTTGTCAAAGTACATGGTAATGGTTGCCAGCTTATACTTCATTATTAACTCTGAAAGGTAAATATAAAAGACATGGTTATAAAGATATAGCCCAAATTATTCCTAAACTAGTATGGTTAAGTCCAAAATCAAGCTAAATCGGTCAATAATGACCTTCTGAAATAAAAGCTCTAGAAATGAGGAATGTGTACATGTATGTGGAATATGAACTACTTCATGCAGTTTATGACACTACAGGTATAACATAACCTCCTCTATATTTGTTGTGGAGAGCAGAAAATTGTATTTTACGTCAATAAAAAGTTTATATATAATATATATATATCCATATTCACAAGAAATTACCCTCAGTTACACTTCAGACACATAATTAATCACAAAAAAGATATCTTCACAATTCCACATATCAATGAAGTGGGCAGTAAGACATAGCAAAATCTGGCAAGCAAATCCTTAACCACATGCAGATTGTAAAAGGGAGCTAGGGTTACAACAGCAGACAGCAGATCAGAAAGTCATAGGCCAGAAGACTCCTTCAAGAGTGATGTCACAGGATATGCAGACATGATAATAAGGTACACATCGAGAATAAAGTGAACTGTACCAAATTAACATAACATGTTGTTGTTTGTTTTTCTATTGTTACATGTAACCGTCTGGGTCAACATAATGTCACTCATGCCAACTTGACTTTTGTTGCATAGCATGTCATGAGATAAAGCAAAATTTGTTTCTGGAAAGCTGACAGGGTAAAATGAATATGGCAAACTTTCGGAAAGTCTGGTAAATATCAATTAATCATTTACTCATGAAAATGGTCATATAACAGTAAACACTCATGAATTATACAGCCAGAAAAACTCAAATAGACTTGCAAGCCAAACATGGGTAAAAGACAAACTCAAAGAAAATTTAGCCCAGGGACTTAATTAGTACACACGACCTTTAATAAGGCCTGACAAACCTTATATAAACCAGAAAAACTCATGAAACTTAGCAAAGGGACTTACATGTAGTACACATGACCCTACATGTATATGAGGCCAGACAAACTCGTGAGATTTGGCACAAGGATTTAGTGCACATGACCGTATACAAAGCCAGACAAATAAACTCACATGGCCTTAGCACACATGACCTTGAATACAGCCAGACAAACTCATGAGACTCAGCACAAGGACTTAGCAAACATGACCTTACATGGATGTACCGACAAACAAACTCATGGGACTTGACACACATGACCCTCAACACAACCAGACAAACTTTTCATAGAATTTAGCTTAAAATGATTTAAACATACATGTAATCAGATACACTCAGTCATGGGACTTAGCACTCATAGCCCTATATACAGTGAGACAGACTCAAAGGGGCTCACAGGGACTGATTTGCACACACATAACTCTGTCTATATCAAGACAGACCCACAGGGATTTCACACATTGTCTTATATATAGCCAGACTAACTTACAAGGACTTAGCACATATTACCCTACATGTATATACAGTCAGATAAACTCACATGGACTTATTAGCTAACAGATTTTTTACACACCTGTTACAGATAATAGGATGCATATTACTGCGTGGATTTATACATAACTTACAACTTCCTTGATCAACAAGATAAAGTTATTGATTAATGATGCAATTTTGATACTTGTAATCCTCAATCTGTGAAGCTGAGATAATAAGCCAGATTACCCTATGTGGAGGAGGAACTTGCATGGGAGAAGATCAAACAGAACATAAATCTTGTCAATTTGTCCTTACACAAGGAATTACATCAGTACACGATTCTTACTCTAAATAACATGTTGCATTATGAAAAATCAAAATACACAAACATCTGTTTCATCATTCTTCGCAAACATTTGTCTGGAGATCTATGCACAAATCCATCTTACATGTATGAACACAGAGAAACACACAAGAATGTAACTGTATATTAAAAACACATAATTTTGAAATGGTTTGCTCATGACTTCATCCCCAATCAGGTTTGTGACTCACTGGAAATTAAGTTGGTTACATGACAAAGTTTGCCAGTTTAGTTGCAGAAGGCCACTATAGTACATTTGTAACCAGGTTCTCTTTTCCACCAATAAAAATTGGCTGCAGCATACCATGTGACTGTAAGATTGTTGAGTGTGGCATCAAGCAAAAACAAAATCATACCATAATTTCATCTTGCAAAGTATTTTGCTCATCTTCAAATACCAATTAGTTTTTGCACACCTTATTTTGGAACGCTTCACAAAAATCTGAAAATGGCTCGCTGAAAACAGAGGTCTCCATGTAAGTGAAAGATTCTCGGGTGGAATGTTAATGGCCCAGAACATTAAGACACATAAGAATTAAAATCTGAATCTTACAAAGAATGAAGAGACTTGAGTTCGAGACATGTGACAAACTCAGACAGAGATAGGTGACTGTAAGATGCTAGATCATATCTCAATCCAAAGACAGAATCATCACTAATTCAAAAAATGTTGATTTTCAAAAAAAAAAAATGTACTTACAACATCCTTGCAGCAAGAAAATAGATATGATAGAATCAGTTGATATACAATATCATACAACAGCTGATTTTCAAGTTGTATCATCTAGGTCAATTTTATTTGTTCAGAATTAACCTAAATCACATGACTGAAAATATGTTTAGCAAGCCAACTTCCAGGCTTTTGTATACAACAGCACTGGAGCTGTAAAGATACATGTAGGTCTATTAAATAAAAAATTTAGCAATAAGGATTTAGATTTCCCATAAAAAGGGCAATTAATTTTTCAGCCCTGTGAGCTCATTCATAAAGCATGCAGTAATTCCTCAACTGCAGAGTTTACAGACTTTTTACACAAAGCTTACACAATGTTTGTGAAAGTCTTACGGCTTATTCACAAAACTATAAAAAACATTATCTCTAATGGAGACATTCCACAAGGCTTGCGAGAGTAGTTGGCTGTCCCCGTCTTTTAGATGAGCAGGTGAAGTTTCACAGTAGGTGTTGGCATGTTAAAGAACCCTCCCAGCTCTAAGGCCATAAGTGCCGAGCATAGCCAAAATTAATCACCTTCACCGGCACACCAAGACAACTCCGTATAAGTGAAATATTCTTGGGTGGGACGTTAAACAACAATACAACCAGCTAATCAGCGAGTGCAAAAGTTTTGCATTTTTTGTGAATATAAAAGTTTGTGTTGTGGAATAAAATTCAGCAATATTTACAGATGTGGTTAGTTTGTGGATGCTTTACAAATAAGGTCCTAGAAGATGAACAGAAAACTTAATATCAGCAACTGGATGTCATCAAATATGCTGAAACTTAACCACGACAA